>CM051381.1:10042344-10167344 GCA_028015245.1 Cardamine occulta
AAGCCTCCCATCAATAATGAAGCTCCTAACAAAAGTTAAATGATTGCAGATCGGTTGAATAAAATCTTGAGTTATGGATAAACAAACTATGATGATCAATTTTGATAGATATTATGTTGGTCCCAGTTTTGTTGTTATGTATAGACAAACACCTCATATTGTGTACTAGGGTAATAATAACTTCTAGCTAGTATTGAGGAGAGCTCTTTTTTGTTTCTTGGGATTGTATTACCCTTATGTTGGACATGGATCCGGTAATTGGGCTTTCGTTAAAAGTCCAATTTGTAAACACGCCTTTACGGTAATCTAGGCTTGTTAGCTGAATGATTTCAGAGGCAATTGTTGGGCCATATTTCAAACAAGCCTTATTAAGAGGCCCATTACGGGAGCTCGATGAAGACCTGAACTCAATTTAAAGATGGAGCTGAAGAATCAGAGGAAATTTAGGAGCAGTTATACTTGATCACAACTACGAGATATACGGAGGAAGTTGAGCTGAGAATTATTTAAGGCGAGCTAGACAACAGAATAAGATCATCGTAAATTTACCCTAGAACCTTAACTACGCACTCTGTCGAGAGCTAGTATTTAATATTTCAATTTTCAATACTTCTCTATAACTTTGATTCATTTAATAAAATCCATTTTGATACATTCAACTATTAAAGATCTTCAAGCTTACTACGAGAGTCTAGCCCTTTGATCCTCTAAACCTACTAAAATTCTAATTACGAGTTTTAGAACTCACAATTTGGCGCCGTATGTGGGAACAAGTTTATAGAATCTCAAATACCAGAGCAGATCTTTTCTCCTTGAGAAACTCGAAATGGATCTAATCCAATCGGACAATCTGAGAACGAGCTCGAGGGCACAAGCCCAAAACAAGTCATCACGGTCGTGCGAGGCAACATCTCAAACACAAGTGGAAGAATAACTATTGTGTGTGTTCAGAGCTGTTGACACTACAGTCACCACAGCCCTGCCGCAGTCTGGCACTGTTAGGGCACCTATAATCCTAGGATACAAACTGGATCTGCCATGATGAATTGGAACACATCCGGAGCAGTTTCTAACCGAACTATGGCTGTCACCCAAACCCTACCACGTGCAGATATGACTAGATAGGTACAAGTATTGACTACGATGCCGGCTAGATAAGAGCCTGCTCCGGTCAATGTGAATGTGGTGCATCAGTCATTGACCACAGGAGTCAGACTACTGTGTTAAACCCTGCTACCAGCAGGAAGAGGACCTGGAGTCTGGCTTCGCGAGGATGCTCACAACATCTCCCGACCAGTCAATCATGGCGATAGAGCACCAGTTAACCCCATTGAAGTCAGTAGATAACCTATTGACGTGTTAGCAGAAATCCACAGAATGCTTGCAACCTTGGTAGAAAAAGCCCATCTCCAAAAAACTTTGAACCGTGCTCTCGCACAGTGCATCCAGCAACAAGAGATGGATCATATATACCATATTAACGAGTCAGCCAGGCCAGATGCACCATCCACATCTATCCGATTCATGAACAACTCGAATGGCTCAGGACCAGATGTTAGTCCGCCAATCCGAACGGTTCCTAACTTCTCGACTGTGAGCATACCAAATGCTACCACGTCCCTTGTAACTCCGGCTAATATTAAAACATTACCAGTTTTTGCACTTGCCATTGCTCAGATCCAGCAACTTGGAAGTCAATATAGACCGGTTATGAGGACATCCTCGACAACAGGACTATCGGCACCACTACCTTCAGTTGACTGCCATGAATCGGGAAGACCATTATGGAACTCTATCCCTATGACCGACTCCTATTTTCTGGCTGGCTACACCAACACACCTGCCTCCGGAATAATAGAGCAGAACCCTAACAATACTGTGGTAGACCCCAGCAGTATTGTAGACATGGACTCCTTTAGGGACTATGTGGCACGAAACAACGCCAACCTACAACAAATAAGGTCTCAGGTGCACACAACAATAATTCAGCATCTGAGATAGATCGCGTCATTGAGGAAGCGAGGCGCACCCTGTTTACTAACAGAATCGCCTTGGCACGACTCCGAGACGTTGCAAAATTGAAATTTTAAGAATGCAATGGAACTACGAACCCTCAAACTTACTTGAGAATGTTTAGCTTTGCTATTGCAAAAGCTGACCTAATCGATGAAGAAGTTGAAGTAGGGTACTGCTGCATCTTCGCCGAGCATTTCGTCGGACCAGCCCTAGAATGGTTTGGTAGTCTCAAGGGAAACTCGATAGATAATTATGAAAAATTGGCATCCGCTTTTCTAAACCAATACTCCACATTTATGGAAATAGAGGCAACAAAAACCGACCTATGGAAAGTCTTTCTAGGACAAGGACCTTTAAAACTCTATATAGCTAAATTAAAGAAAGTTAAAACAAAAATTGCAAATTTGTATGATTTTGTTGCACTATCTACCCTACAAAATGGGTTACGTGTTGGATCTTGATTTTATGAAAAAATATGAGTACGATGTCCCACGACGATTGACAATGCATTGCACCGCGCCTAGTTCTTCATCAAAATCGAAGATGATTTAAAAGCGGCAAGAGGGAATGGAAAAAAATCTCAAACTCAAACAGACGCTACAAACACAAAGAAAAACAACCTAAAAAGGAACCACAAAATGAAGGACATCGTTCTTTCAGAGTCGGAAGCGCCAAACAGGCTAAAAAACCAGATTTCGACCCAAATAAATATTGCAAAATCCACAAAACGAAAGGTCATTATACAAGAATGTAAAACTGTTTTTGGCGGCTTAAAATTCTGCAACAATTCCATTAATTCAATCAAAGCCTACAACCGAAAAGCCGAGTCGAGAAATAAAACCCGGTCACCCCTTCAGGGTCATGATCACGAAATTACATTATAGGAAAATGAGACACATAACATCGATAAACCACACAACGATGCTCTGGTCATCCAACTCTACGTTGCCGGGAGTGAACTTTATTGTGTCATCGTCGATACCGGAAGCTCTATAGATATACTTTTCTATGAGGCTTTCAAGAAAATGGGATACAAGGACTCCTATTTAAAAGACAAGCCAACCCCACTAACCGGCTTTGCCGGAGAAACAACCTTATCGATGGGTACCATCTAACTTCAGCTCGACGCCCATAGAGTCCAAAAAATCAATGACTTCAGAGTCGACGACCGTCCTGCCCTGTTTATACCATGAAAGCATTCCCTAGAACGTACCACCAATTTATCCATTTTTCTCCGTGAAGAGGTACTGCTACAATCTTTGGGAATCAGGTAGCGGCCCGCAGCTGCTACACAAATGGCCACATTGAGGTTAGATCAAATGATAAATAAGAATTAATGATCAAATAGGAATTCGAAACAAGGGATACCAAGCGAACTAATGATCCTTGCATTCGAGATCCTCAAAAAGATTTTGTAATCCAGATAAACATCGATGACGATCATCGTGAAAGATGTGTTGGTATCGGTGCTGACCATGATCCCACAATAAAAAAAAGAATTGGTAAGATTCCTAAAAGGAAACATTAATACATTCACGTGGTGAACCTCATACATGAAGGAAGTAGACATTAATGTCACCTCCCACGAATTAAACGTTGACCCAACATATAAGTCAATAAAACAATAACATCGTAAGCTCGATCAGGATCGAGCAAAAGCAGTCAACAACGAGGTAGACTGACTTCTCAAGGTCGGATCGATCCATGAAGTAAAATATCCAGACTGGCCTGCTAACCCTATGGTCATCAAAAAGAAAAATAGGAAGTGGAGAGTTTGAATAGACTTCATGCATCTTAACAAAGCATGTCCAAAAGAGAGCTTCTCGCTCCCGCACATTGACAGACTCGTAGAGGCGACAGCCAAACACCATCTGGTATCTTTTATGGATATGTTCTCCGGATATAATCAAATCTTTATGAATCCAGAACACAAGAAAAAACTACTCTTATAACCAAACGCTGAACCTACTGCTACAAGGTTATGCCCTTCGGCCTAAAAATGTTGGAGCAACTTACCTGTGGTTGGTAAAAAAAAATATTTGACTGGTTGCTCGGGCAAACAAGCAAAGATGTTCAAAAGGATGAAAACCCTCCCGGACAAATAAAACATCCAAGAAAAGAAAGCAAAATAGGAAACAAAGCCGCAGTAAGGCCCTCAAAACCTTTAGTGTTTCATCCAACTCTCCTACTCTTGGGACGTCGGCAAGCCGGTGCTCGAAGTTAGGCACCATACGATTCGACGCGGCAGCCAGCTGAAAGTCAAAAATTCAGTACCATCAAGTATAAACGAAAGACAAAAAAAGTCTATTAACACATACCTGACCAAGAGAAACGGAAAAGTTCACATAGGCCTCACGGTCGGTCATGTTCCAAACTGCCGGGAGTTGGCATCCCGCAGTCTTCAAATGGCGAACAAGAGTTACCATCCCGTGGTGATCCTCGATCACTGGAGAATCACACCCATGGGTGAACTTCCAATGGAAGGGCCGAATAGTGGATGATCCATTCGCAGCATGAGGACCTGACCTCGTCTTGATAACCCGCCTTAGTGATGAACTAGAACTGCCTGTGGGTATCTTCACCGCAGATATCCATGCTTCCTCCAGATTTGGGAGCACGTTGATCCGCTCGATCATTTGCACGTCCACAAACATACTTCTGGCCCCTCGTCTTGGCCTTTTCGAGACAGAGTGAAACCCATCCTCCGAGCTGACAATGTTGATTTCAGCAGCAGGTGTCACAAAGGCCGAAGTCATTGTAGCAAGCTCAGTGGAAGCCCGAGAAGGCACGGAAAGAGTCAGGGTAGCTGGCTCTTGGACAGCAGAGGATGGGTTAATAGAGGGCTGCCCTGGTTGAAGCACAGCTGAAAGGGCACGAGTCAAGTCACCAAACGAATCCTCTAACTCGTCATGCGGGCAGCGGTTCATTGTTCAGAGTGTCACTGGGCGGCGAGTCATTGAGGCGGTTAATTTGGAACTTCTTGATGAACTAAGGTCAGCAACGAGGACGTGCCTCCTAGGATCTAAACCAAAATAAAATAAAATAAACCTCTGTTGTTAGTAATACGAAAAATATAAACTTAAGTACGAACGAATGTTAAATCGCAAGATTAAACCTTGATCCGATGTGTTGTTCTGAGGAATCCGAGCTATAGGAACTGGCAGAGGAATCGGTTATAGTGGATCGTGCGCAGCAGGAGCAGGATGTATGGCGAGTTGGATTCGGTCTCAAGTGAAAAGATTCCAACTCGTATCCCTAGATTGAAGATGTCTTGTGATTTCTCGTAACGGAGGTGAAAAATCCACATGATCTGGATTATCTGTAGCAATGGAGAAGCCTAAGTGAGAAACATGCAATAACACCAAAAAAAAAAAAGCAATAGCGAATCATTCAAGGAAACCCTCATTTAACCAGCAACGGATCCCCATTGACTCGGAAGCCTGTCAATGGCAAAAATCCCATCTGCAATAGGGGAAACGTGAAAGAAAAAATATCTATCTTGCCAAGGTTTGTCTCAACCAGAATGATCGGTAATGATACGCCGATGGGACTACGGGGTAACACAGAAGGTTCCAAGACAACTGCGGTAGAGTTGTGCTTAAAAGAGTAAAGCAACGTCACTAGGTCGTCTGTAAGGACGAACCCCTCTTTGAAATATTGCACCATCAGCGCAATCATGTACCGGAAGAAGCCATGACCCTGCTGCAGAAGCGCGAATCCAATCCGAGCTAAGGTGGACAAAAGAATTATCGGGATGGAGAACAAGAGCCCACCTCGAAAAGTGTCACATAGGTACAAGCGTAGCCTGGCGGAATACGCTCAGGCGAGAACGGCGAGGTTGCTGCCCTCAGCCGAATGGTGGCCATAATATTGGTAGAAATTCAAAGAGCAGCAAGGTCTCTATCACTAATCCGCGACGGCTGGTGAGGATCGAGGAGCTCCTCCACCAAAGTCACCGGTCGACTCGTCGAAGCTTCCTCCATAATCCAAGAAAAGAGTCGTCGTTTGGAAAGCGGATTCGTTAAAAAAAAAAAGTGAGAAAGGCAAGAAATTTACTCAAAACAAAACGTAAAAGGGAGGAAGTAAAAGTGATTTACCTTTAGCGATGACGTGCAGCGGTTATAAGGTGCAGTGGGAGAAGATGTGGTGATTATATAAGTCTTGACTGTTCGCCCCAATAGTCATTGACACGTGTCGCGCATCAAAAGCTTACTTCTTAGTTATTCACTTTAGGATAGTTGAAATCTGCGACGCAAGATCGCAACCGTCCGACTCAGTTAATCTGCACCATCGATTTCAAAAAGGCTAATGATTATCCCCTTGTTAATAATATTGAGGTCTCGTGATATTCCTGGGACTCGCGTCATGAATAGTTAAGATTCGCGAGGATCAAATAAATGCACAGCAGGAATCTGAAAGGGTCCCGCAAATCAAGATTTTAAACTTATCTCGTGAAAATTTGAACAGATCCGCCTCCCGAGATTGCCTTCTCTCACTCAAAAGGCTGGGGGACAACTGTTGGACATGAATACGGTAATTGGGATTTCATTAAAGGTCCAATTCGTTAACAAGCCTTTAGGTTAATCTAGGCCTATTAGCTGAACGATTTCAGAGGCAATTGTTGGGCCGGATTTCAAACAAGCCTTATTAAGAGGCCCATCACGGGAGCTCGATGAAGACCTGAACTCAATGCAAAGATGGAGGTGTAGAATCAGAGGAAATTTAGGAGCAGTTATACTTGATCTCGACTATGAGATATATGGAAGAAGTTGAGCTGAGAATTATTTAAGGTGAGGTGGACAAAAGAAAAGGAAAATCATAAATTTACCCTAGAACCCTAACTACGCACTCCTGTCGAGAGTTCGTCCTTTATATTTTATTTTTCATTACTTTTCTGTAACTCGGATTCAATCCATAAAACCTATTTTGATAGATTCAACTATTAAAGACTTCAAGTTTACTACGAGAATCTAGTCTTTTGATCCTCTAAACTTTACCAAATCTTTAATTGCGAGTTTTAGGACTCACACCTTAGTGTTACTTTTTTTTAAATATAAATATAGAACTCATTTTAAGATTATCTTTCTTAGTTTAGGCTTTTTGATATCGAAATTTCTATGGGAGGAAAATATATGACTTTTGTTTTGAAAAAGAAAAGAAAATAAATACACACAAAGGAAGCTTTGGGATTTCCATTGTCGATCATTCAAATGAATGCTATAAATAAAATCTAAGGGTTATTACCAACTGAGCTAGACAGGCATTTGTTGATATTTTGTATTAAGCATTTAGTCTTCGCAATCTATATAATGTAACTGACTAAATTAAATTTTTCTTTTCAGTAACTTCATATTTTATTTCGGTATGACATTTGCTAATATTATTCTCTAAATGACAGTTACTCACTTCGAGTTAGAAATCACAGACCAAATGCAAAAGCAAAAGGGAAAATATATCTTGAAGTTATGATTTTGCAGAGACTGGATGGGCAGCACTATTGACTTCCTTTGGAGCTGTCCCACAACCTTCAAGATCGAGATTTAATGGTTCTTGTTTAGTAACAGGAGAAGGCTTATCCTTGCTTTTGCCCCATAAAAGTATATAAAGTCCCACGATAATAACCATTGATCCTACAACACTTTTTGCCGTGCCAAACATATATTTCATTTGTCAGAAACTATTAGTAACAAAAGTCAAAGAGAACCATTTAATATCTACCGTTAGGCGAAAGAAACCAATATAATTAGCTGTCCCTTGTGTACTCATTTTAGACTAATATTTAATAAGGTTTCATTCAATTTCCATACCGATCAAAGGTATATGTCATACAGAATAAAGGTTTGTAGTTTGGATAGTTTTATACCATGTAAAGTGGATAATATTTTAATTTCTGTTATGCAATATGATGCATGCAACAACTTGTTTCAAAGCTTGTTAATTCAAATTCGAATTCCACATTCAAAAGGTACATCAATATATATTATAGTTCATGCATATGCATGATAAGGTCTTTAATATAGGCATATTCTCTATCAGTCAATGGATTTTGATATATATATATATATATATGAATTACGCAATATTGTATCATGATGCTTTTGTTTGTAACGTACGTTGTTCATTAATATATTAGCCATATAAAGTATAACAACGTAATAACATAAATGAGTGGGAAAAGATAGTAGTTTACCTTCCGCAATAAATTTGCTCATGAAGAAAAGAGAAGCTGAAAATGGCAGCAAAAACTTGAATCAAAGGGATGAAACTGGACGTGAAAACTGGACCTCTTTGTCGGAGACACCACGACATTCCCACGTAGCACAATCCCGATCCAATGATACCCTATTCAATTACCGATCATAGTTGGTTGTTCATACCCATATATTCACTTTGTCACGGTTTCATAAGATAATAAATTTTTGGTGCAATAAGAAAAGTAGTTTAAAACTTTTAAAAAAACATATAATTACTTCCAAAAGAAATAATTTTTTGGTGTAATAAAATCAAACGTCAAATGCAAATAATTTTTATTTTTTTTAGGACTTGCAAATAATTTAGATTGCTTTCCAAAGATAAAAAGAATTTATATGTATCTTTAACAAAAAAAATGGTTATATATATATATATATATATTAACATGTAAATGCACTAAAACAATTAGACCCCTATCTGTTATAAAAAGCTTTAAGAATGCATAATATATATATATATAATATAGATTTGGTAGGCAAATTAAATAGTAATAAGGATTACTCACCGAATAAAGTAAATATAAAACTTGGAACCTATCTTTCACGACCCACATGGAAGTGCTCCTCTCTGAGATCAAACTCAACAAAGCAGATTGGATCACACCAAAGAATGAGAGGATCGTAGTGCTTGTGTATTGGCACGGATAAGCCCTGCTTATTTTGGCTTGAACGATGAACCATGCTGACCATATTGAGATCGATATAACTAGCATGATCGAACCCATTGCCCACTTTTGTGTTGTTGCACCGGTGGAGTCTGTTCTTGTTTGTGTTTTCATTGGAGTACTATGTGGTAGAGTTAAAGCGGTTCCTTTATAAAGTGTAAGTATCAAAGCTCCACAAATGCATATCATTGTACCGAACACTTTGGCTCTTCCTATGTTGTTCTTGATGTTCAACGTCTCTTGCCTAAAATAATATAATCTTTTTAAAGTTTCAAAAATAACTGTGATAAATGATAGGAAATGAAGAAGGTATATAGTGTAAAAATGTGTTTTATCGATTTCATTACCTAAAGACAAGAGCCAACGCAAACGTGACCGAAGGAACCATGTTGCTAAAGGCTAAGGCAAAAGTGGAAGATGTATTTTGTAGTCCAATAAGAAAGAAGTATTGCACCAAACTTGTCCTTCAAATTTGTAAATGATCACGAGATTTAGATCATTTTCTTAAGATTTAGAGAGATCTCGAAATTTAGTTTCAAATATATAAACTTACCCCAAAAGAGCGCTAAAGAAGAGTGAACACAAGATCCTACCCGTGAGCCTTGGCCTGTTATGTCTAAAATAAAAATTAAAAAAAAAAAAACAATAATTTTTACAACAACTCTTTCAATGGAATATGAATATGTGATGACTTATACAAAAGAGAAAATAGATTGAAAATAGCAGTCAACTAGACAGTGGAATAAACAAGACAACCACTCATAGTTTAAAGACAATATTTAAAACAAATAAGAAGATTATAAAAAATTAAAATAAAAACCAAGAAAAGATTGGATGAATTGAACTTTAACGACGAAGAACACAAGTAACTAAAGTGAAGCTCATACAAACATATACCTTTCCAAGAATATCGCAAATGGTGTCAAGAACAAAGTTCCTGCGGCAAGTCGGTAAGTGGTCGCGACCATACGATTAATACCTTGATCAAGCATCTTCTTGAACATAACATTTACAACGCTTAGTCCAATGTTTATCATTGACATCATAAACACAGCTTTCCATAGCTTTGCATCAAATTTCACCATAATTATAAAATATATGCGCGTGTGTATATAAATATATGTACACACTTGTCTTTATGTAGTTTTCAGAAGTTGGTAAGCAATACTAAGATTTTGATGAGGGTGTGAGACTATATATATACTACGACTGAAGTAATTCTCAGAATCGTATCGTTATCGAATTTATCTTTAATTAACCCCATCGTGCTTTGAACTTGGCTTTTTTTGTCATCGTTGATTTGTTGATGCTACTATTCATGACAATAAAAAGAGGGAGAGAGTTGATTAATGGAAACTCTTGTAGCTTCCATCATGATAACGTGACATCATACACTGACATTAATGTGATTAATCGAAAAAACCATACATTAATACTCCTTATAATATTTAAAACTACATGAACTTGTAGTTTGTTGATTACTCAATATAAATATTTAATTTTAAAAACTAACTTTGATTTTTGTACAATTCTCACCCCACGTTCGGATACTCGTTAAGTAACGCCAAAGGACCAAAGCCATACATTTTAATTACTAGATTTATACTCCCGCATCATTGTGGGATTTAATTTAAAACTATTAATAAAATATATAGTTAAATTTTACCAAATAATATATAACATATATTATTTATATTCATTGAACTAAGTTCCTCATACCATTATAAATTTTTACCAATTCATTTATGTCTCTCTTTGGTTATTTTATCTCATTTATAATACTTACATGACCCAACAATTTAGTTCGGTTTTAAACATGATAATCCAATCCACTAATTAATATTATAACTTTTTTACATACTTAATCATTTGATACAGCAAATGAGATCTAAAATATTTATTTTAGTCATATGTGCATGCATACATCTTATCAAAATTTTACCAATTTCTCTTCCAACATTTTCACTACTATATCTTATCGTCATCTTTCACAACGCACTCATTTTACTCCTAGATATTTTTAACGTTCTCTTCCCTCATATGTAATAAATAGACCTGTAGAGTGATTCTCAATATAGATGAGAATTATATCCTCACTGTGATCTTTTTATACTTTTTCTTTTATTTGATAAGTTGCATGATCTTTTTGCTAACTTGAATGAGTGTCAAAAAATTTCAAGAGAAACACATTTATAACGCGAAGTTTCTCTAAACATGTTATGGTGCATGTCATATTTGTTTCCTAGAGATCTCATCTTAGCTGTAGATATAATCATAGATACCTTCACTTTTCCATTAGATCTTGGTCTATTGACATTCATTTCATATAAAAGTTTTGATGTTTCTATTATTCCTCATCATTTAATCATTCATTTTCTTATATTTTAGTTTTGTTTCTATACATTTTAATTCATTTTCTCTTATCTTTGTATTCTTTATCTGATAATTTTAAACATACTTTTTGTTAAAGTTATATTTGTTATTACTAATAAACTACTTCATAGTCTAGTATTTATTATTATTAGTATTTTTAAATTTGTTATAAATGTTTTTAACTTATTTTTAATCATTTCTTAAGCGTTTTTACTTACATTTATTTTATCTGTAACTATCTAAATAATATTAATTAACTATTATATTTAAGTATAATATTCATAATAAAACATTTGTTATTTGATATTATGGTTTATTTTCATTGGATAATTAAGGTGATGATATGTGCACCTACATAGAGAGAGAACTCTCCTATAATAAATATATAATTTTGAAAAAAGAAATACATACATTTTTATTATTATTTAGTGTGGTGTTTACCATATAATGAAAAATTAGACAAGAGCCTATGTCATGCATATGCGAATTTGATGGTATTTAATTTTATTAGGAGTTTTGTTTATAATAGAATACTTACATACATTTGATTAATGTAATATGAATTTTTAATACACATGTTGTCTTTGGTTTATATATATATATATACTAAATTAGGACTTGAGTTTTCTAAACTTTAAAAATAAATTAAATTTAGGTAAAATCAACAAATTAAATATTGGTTGTTAATGAAATATCTTAAATAGTTTTAGAAAAAAAGTAGAAAGCATGTTTCCTTACAAAAAGAGTTATTTACATAAGTTTTTTTTTTACATGAATAAATTAATTTAACTTTCTATATTATAATTTTATTATTAACATATTAAAAATTTATACCACGTCAAGTAGCTTTGGTTTCATCTTGTTAGTTTTTTGGATCACCATGTGAGATAGGTCTTGAAAAAATACCATGAACTAAAGTTTTGAAGCGAATCGGCCCCGAAAAAGGGTACCAAATCTAAATCCAAACCGACAAAAATCCAAACGGGTCCTAGACTTCTATCTCCAAAAAACTGAATCGAGAACCGAATGAATACCCGAAATACTCGAAATACAATTACATACCCAAAATATTAAAAATATATAAACTTGACATAACCCAATTACTGTATAATTATAAACAAAAAATATTAATATTTTTAGACTGAAATAACAAAATATCCAAAGTAACAAAATATTTGAAAGTTCTTAATTATATTTGTGAAAATTCAATCAAACTTTATTCAAATTTAACCAATTTTTAATTTATTTTTTCTGATATTTCGTGTACCTGAAACTGACTCAAACCCTGATAGAACCAAACCAAACAAAAATTTATAAATATCCAAATGGATCATAGGCTTCTAAACCCGATACACCTGAACTAAATCCGAATGCCCAACCTTAGTGTGAGATTTGAAAAAATGAATCCAGTGACCGGCGGTTATGCTCTTACTCATATATAGGTAAGATTTTTGTTGTCTCTTCTGATGTCTTCTTGTTCAGATCTTATTTCGGTTCCCAACAAAATATTATTTCTCTCTCACACCATCACTCGCCAAAAACCATCACCATTTCTTGTCTTCTGATGTTTTTCAACAAGATCCTCTAGCTCAACTCTTCTCTCACTATCTCTCCATTTTATTCATATCTCAGGCTTTATATCTAAAAATTTTTGGTTTTCGTGACTTCTTTTCTTTTCAATCATCGGATTCTCATCCACCATCATCTTTCATCTCTAGCGAAAGTTCCACCGCCTTTCTCTCTCCTCTGGATCCATATTAGTCTATGAGAATTGGTTACGCATAAACAACTCTCTCTGAGTGGATTTTTTGCTTTTTCTTTTACTTATTCTCTTTGAGAGAGAACAATTTTGACTTCTTTCCTTTGTGAGATATCATTTACACATTTTTCTTCTCTATGGAAAACATTTTCTTTAATTTTCATATTTAATAAAGATGTTGTTTCTTCGTTTCATAAACCAAGAATATTATGAATTTTCTAACCAATTTATTATTTTGTGCCAATTATATGTAACTTCTTTTAAAAAATTAGGCAAAAATTTAGTCTAAAATTTTATTTAATATTTAACCAATTAGAATACTAAGTTAGGTTGGATTATAAAAAAATAATTTTGTTTGTTCAAATAATTAAAAGCATGTGAAAAAAATTATTGGGCTTTAAATAATCTAATAATCTAAATTTGAAAAGAAAAGCTTAAATTTTATTGAAGTAATAAGATTTAAAATATTTAAAAAATAGAAATTAATAATTATATACATTTTATTATTTAATTTTTTCGTTGGTTTTCTTTTTCGATTAAGATAAATAAAAGTAATACAATTTTTTTTTACGTATCAAAATGTTATCGATCAACCGACATGTGTCATGCTCAAATAATTAAAAGTGTATTAGATTTATTTATTGGAGCTTAAATAATATAAAAACAAAAAATCTAAATATGACAAAGGAAAATTAAATTTTATTAAATTTAAAATTTTAAAGTTTAAAGTCTAAATATATATTTTATTATTTAATTTTTTCTGTTGGTTTTAATCTAAATATCTATTTTACTATGTGATCCTGGTAATCATTGTTAGTTCAAATAATTAGGAATGTTTGATAAAAAAAACTTTTACAGCTTAAATAATATAAAAATCTAAAAACCTAGATTTGAAAAAGAAATTTTAGATTTTATTGAGATAATAAAATTCAACATATATTAGAAAAATAAAAATTTTAAAAATTATATATTTTATTATTTATTTTGTTGCTGATTTTTCTTTTCTTTTAAGGAAAAAAATAGTATAATTTTTTCTACACGTATAAAAATCCAATCGATCGAGCGACTTTTGTCATGATCTCGTTAATTATAATTTTAACATGTGTCGAGCTCTCGTGAGAGCAAACAAACTTTATATAATAAGATATATATATATATATATAATTTGTAAATTTGAAGTTTTGAAAAATAACAATATTGTTTATTCATATGAGCTCATATATAAATTATTTAGTATAATTAATATATAATGATTTTTATTAAACTTCGGGTAATATAATAATGATTAAGTTATGTTTTATATCTATATTATTTAATTTATTTGCGTTAAGTATATATATATATATATTCATCGTTATCCAATTTCTGAAATAATATCTTATAATATAGTAGAACGTTGCTATCATTAATTATATAAGATTTGCTATTAGAGGTCATATAATGGTTTCATTGTCAATGTATATATTTAGATGTAAATGATTTTTTATAATTAATTACAAATGATGTATACTTTTTAATTTCTATTTTATTTATTTTGTATAAATGATATAACACAAACATATTTTATATTGATATTTGAATATTTAAATTAATCATATTCTTATTTTAAAAACGAAATTTGTTTTCTTTTTTTTTTTGAATTACTGATGATCAATGTAATTATTAGTGTTGGACGTATCAAATAAAGCTAGCTAACAAAATAAGAAATTAATTCAAATAGAAATTTTTGACAAATGAAATTTTTTAGCCAAAAAAATTATTTAATTAAATTAAAATTTTTGAGGAAAAACGTGAATTTTGCATGTCAGGACCAATGTTTTTGTTTAATATAGAGAAGATATTGGAGGAAATTTTAATAGATTAAAAATGACAAAGAATTGACATAAATAACTTTTGGAAAATTTTATTTTTAATTTAACTATTATATGAGTATACGACACATGATATTTTTGTAACATATAATTTTGTAGGTAGATGTTTAATTTATTAAATAGAAAATTTTGATGTTTTTTTTGTCGATTAAATGTATAGGGAACACACAAGTGTTTATTTTCTTATCTAATTTATGATATATTATCTAGAGATCAAAAATTATTATTTGGAATGTTAAAATATTAGTATTTTTTATTCTCAAACAATATAGATATATATAAGTAAAATCAATAAAATAGTGCGCTAATTTTCATCCAAAAACAAAACAATAAATACGAAAACTTTCACACTAGTTAACAGCAATAAAGTATTTTTTTCATTTATGTAATTTTGATCATCTTCATTGTCATCTATCTTATTAACAAATTAAATCTATAATTCATGAAAATAACATCGTTTGTCCAGAATCCTAATAAAAATCGTGATCTAATCAGGCAATATATAAGAAGTGTGTGTGTGTATATATATATATATATATCTGTATGTATAACTAACACGCACGTTTTTAATTTGATGGATTTTAGTTCCACTTTCGTTAGAGCCAATAGATGAATGCCGTAATTTGGAATAAGTATGTTCAAATCCATATTTCAAGTTGGGTTAGTCACCAAAGCCAAGGTCTTATTTTCTATTATTGAATTCTAATAGTTGGCGTGTTTGGCTGACAAAGAACCATATTTGACAGATGATTCTCAAATAAAAAGTAGAGATCTGATCAGACAATAAAAAGCATCGATACTTTGTTTCTTCGTGAATCTATATATATATATATATATATATATTTATAAATATCATATAGAAATAAAGATTATTTGACAAGAGTTTTCAAATTGTAAATGGAGATAAGAATAACGCGTCAAATCCTGTCTCAAAATGGGATGCTTATTTGCTTAGCTCTAAGTATCTTTCATTTGTTTATTTCAGTTTGGTTCCTTTCCGTTTCATCACATGTAAAATTAGTATTATCCCAATTGCTTTTGGAAAACTATACAAGCAAACTCTCTTTTTTCCAGGTAAATATGCTTATATATTTTTTTTTGTTGGGTGTATTAGAAATGGTCTTTTGGGTAAGTTGACAGTTGACATGAGTGCTCATGAGTGAGACTGTGAGAAGTCCGATGGCAGTGAGTAAATACCCCTATACAACCACTCATATCCAATGCGGTTACATGGTCCCAATAAATTGTTTCTTCATAAAAAAAAAACGTAGCGATGTGTAAATATTTTTATTGAGTTATTCATGACCACGTCAACTTGACCAAATTTATAGATCAGCATTACATAGACATGTATACTTTCAAAAAAAAATTCTTTAGCAATATATATTTGAAATATTTACGAAAACAGCCACATTTAAAAAGGGATATTCGAAAAAAGCCATAAGTTACAGTACAACATATATTGTATCTGCGTTAATAACTATTAACGACATATATACCCTCAGCGTGTTTGGGCGGGATGTCTCCACCAAGTGGGCTGACGTCATGACGCATTAGGGGGGGAATTTTTGAAATAAAAATGATATTAGGCGGGATTAGTTAAACAATAAATTCCCGAAAATCCATGGGTAATATGTGGACAAGAATTAAGCGAAGTGTTTATGGTGGTGTTTATAACAAAGATGTGGACATAAATTGACGTCGGCTATAATAAGAAAGGGTTTACTGTGACGGAGATAAAGACATAGGGAGGCGATTTTCAAAGGAGAAGATCACAGTCTGGTGGAAGTTAATAAGTTACAGTAAGTAATCTCGTGTACATATATTTGCGAGAAATCTGTCAAATAAATTAAGGAAAGAAAGTAATAAGTGTTGAACTGTATTGTTAACGATATGAAGATGTTTGGTGATGGTATTGATTGTACAAGGAGTTAATGTCACATAGTTAGTTGGTGTAGGGTATTATGTTACTGCTTTTAAAACGTCTCTATGCTACTGTTTCTAAAATAATGATTGTTTTGCAAATGATTGTTCCATAACTAGAAAGTTATGCTTCGCAGGTAATGGACAAAACTGTTGTCGTTTTAGTTGGCGATTGGGATGTATCCGGAGGCGGCTGCTGGGATTTCGTTCGCTGGAGATATGGATGGCGTTGTTGGGAGAATAGCATACTTGGTTCCACGTGAGATGTCAGTTTTTTCAAGTGGTACTTCTCCGCTTGTTTCTATAACAAGTGATGCTGGCGTGAAGACTAGAGGGCTTAACCTTTTCGTTACATTTGAAGCACCAACAATCAGTCCACTTGAAGGGCGAGTACTTGGAACAGAGAATAAGGTAATAAGGCTGGATGCTGACACGCCATAATTTGTAGCTGAGGTGAGGGAGCAGTCCCCAAATGTGCGTAATGCAGCAGTGGAGGAGGATGCCACAACTGCTGCAGAAAGAGCTTTAGACAATATAAGTTTATATGATCAAGAGTTTGTGGCGCAAGTTGAGATGGTGGAAGCACTAGGTGAACAGAACATCAGACAGACGAACTTGAACTTGAAAAATTCAGTATTTGTAAATTGTATTTTAAAAGGAAGAAAAAGATTATTAAACAGAAGGAAATGTAGTATATGAAACTAACCAGAAGATGTTGGAGAATCAGGATCAGAACACTTAGAATCTACAAAACAATTTAGACATGAGATAGTGAATCCTATGGAAGTGGGGTTACAACAGTGGATGAAGGCAGCCTGGAACACTTGGGGCGAACAGAGTGAACAGCCGCATGCCAAACTTGAGACCGCCGCCTCGACCTCTTCGCCAGCAAGGGTAATCTACTGCGATTGTTGCTGGGCTTCGCAACGGAAAGGGTCGGCCTAGACTTTTTCGCCGGAATTGGTGGGAGAACGGATGCAAGCTCCTCCTCCGCTTTGCGCTTGCTCCTCGTTTTAACCATGATTCGCAAACAATGTAACAATGGTGCTTGGGAAAATCGCAGAGAGATTCTTCGCCTTCCCTCTCTCTTGGGTATTTGAGAAGGAGGTGACGTCAGCGTAGAAGGGTAGAAGAGTAATTTGACGCGGCTAAATGTGGCAAAATTCGAGGGACGTTAAGATAGTGGCTTTTTTCGAAAGCCACAGCTGGAATTGTGGCTATTTTGAAATAAACTTTATATATTTCCCAACGTGGGTATGTTACTGCTTGATTAAGTAAGGTATAGTATTGCAATATGATACGTACTGTATTTGGTTGGGGCTATTGATTTTTTTTTCCTTGTGTTCACTAGTTTGTGTTATGGCTTAGTTTTGATCATTAAAGCTAAAATATTAGTGGATTGTATGTGTTATAAGTTTAGAGAAATTTAAAAGCGGGATACATCAAAACACTTTCAGCTTACTAAAGGGTTTTTAAATTTTTAGTGTTAACCAAAAATATTCTCATGCCATTAATCCCTTGAGATCCATAGAAATCCGGATTTTCTTGCCACTAAAAAACATTTACAATGATTAAAATCAGAGAAAAAAAATTCGAACTTTGTGAAAAACAGACAGTGATTAATCATCAACCACGAGGTGCATTTTTTAAATATAACTTTCCCAAAAACACTATATGCTTGCCTCTGTACTTGGTAATCTCTAGCTTCTGGCACAAATATATTGATACATCTAAGAGTTAAGCTCAAATTTCAAACATGCTAGTTACCAATTCTAGCAACATAGTAAACATTGAACGCTAGCTGAAAGAATCACAACTATTTTTTTAACTATTACGTCCACCTAGCTAGATTTTCACCGAAGCCAAGTCTAAACATTATTCCTCGTAAACGATAGTCTTTAACGGAGATTTTCAGTGTCGACTCGTCAACAGTTCGTGTCAAAGATGAATTGAGCCTCTCCAAAGCCAATCGACCGTAAAAATATGAAAACATTACTTTGATTATGGCTTAGCTGGAAATGTTAAGCAGTCAAAACTTCATCCGCTCGCCTCTTTTTTTTTTTTTTTTTTGACAGCCATCCGCTTGCCCCTTATTTCTATCACATTTTAAAAACATGTGAATGCACAATTGTTCTAATATTATAGTTAGAACTAGCAAGACAGAAAGTATATGCACTTTTTTTTCACTCTGTGGGGTTGAATTGTGGCCACGTAAAAATTTATTTTTCATCTTTTCAAATGTTTACATATTCCACATTCTTTTTTTTTTTTTATCATCTTTAGAACATAATATATCATATATTCTATAACCGTCGATTCATAATTTTTTTCTGACCGAATATGAACTAGTGAAAAAAGTTCAAGGGAATAAAAAAAATAGTTTAAGAATAAAAACATCGAAAAATAAACTATATCAAAATAACATGTATGATTATATATCGACCACTTCTTATAGCCGCCATTGACACTATAAATCAAGTTGAAAAGTAGACACTCTTAAACTAATCAGTTCAAAACAAAAAGAAAAAACAAACACTATAAATCAAGTTGAACTGAAAAGGACTATTCATATTTTTAAATATTGATTTATATCATATATATATATATATATATATATATATAAAGAGAACATATGCCCTAAATACCTAACTATATTGTAGATGATTATTTACAAAATAACACAGTGACAAAATTGTTAATAAGTTGGATGTGACATTATGCCTTTTTATAAAAATAGTATAAAATTCACCTGTTTTTAAAAGGATTTTTTTTACAAGAAAAAAGATCTCCAATTAACATTTTCTGCAAGTTTAACCTCAACTTGCAAAAAATACAGTTTAAATTACGAAATCGAATAAAACCTGAAATACTACAAGAAAGAGTTTTATTTCCTATGGCTTATACGGTAGGAAAATAGTAGGAATTGATCATTTCTTACAGTTTTCCTACAAAGTTTGTTCGTAGAAAATGTACTGTAGGTAATCGAGATTGGTAGAAAATTCACTAAGAATTTCTAAACGAAAAAGTTGGTAGAAATTTCGTAGGAAGATGGAAACATTTTTTGATCAGCTTCCTACAAAAAATATTCATAGGAAAAATATTTTCTACCATTGTCCTACCAAAAATATCTAACCAATTTCCTACAACTATTTTGATAAAAAAATATTTCCTACCAAATTCCTACAAAATTAATAAAAAATAAATTAACTATTTTAAAAAAATTATATAAATTATATTAATATTAATTACAAAAATGAAATTTAAAATTATGATATGTCGGTAATTATTAGTCTGAATAATTCATATAAAAGCAAATAATTAAGAAAGAAAAAACAAAAAAATCTCTCTCTCTCTCTCTCTGTGATTGCTTCTCGTGCTTCTACTCCTTGTTTAAATTTGAATCTCCAAGACTTAGAATTCTTCCTCTGTTTCTATTGACGTTGTACTCTGAAAAATATTGTAGTATCGAATCCTGATGTTTCCTGAACTTCTCCAACAACGAAGCTCACAAAATTCTTGTCATACACAATATCAATTCCACCAAACAACTTTACCGTCTTCGTTGTTCCACGCCTATCAATCCTACGATCACACAAATTTGGGAAAGATAACACTTGACTGTGTAGCCTCCATAATCTTTTATCTTCTTGTTTATATTTAAACATCCAAGACTTCAAGACTTTTCTCTTTTTCTTCAATTTCAGTCGTTCTTTAGCCTGAGACCTTTTACCAAACAGTTGGCGTGCAACATGATTGGTAGTGACACATGAAACTAATACCAGTTCTTCATGATCAAACAAGTCATTAAAGCTAACAACAGATTGGGAATCCTCACAAACAACCGGTGAAGCATTGTGAAATCGAAGGCTAGGATCCAAGTTAGAAACCGTACCTCCGAATCAATATCCATAATCGTTTCTGCGTCTTGAAGCAACTCTTGTTGTTGAGTCAGTTTGATTTCTTGAAGCTGTGATGCATGAACCGACTCTGAAGGTGATTCTTTCTCTTCAACGTCAACCATTGAAGTATCCTCAATTTCTATCAAACCTTCATCATGAGGAAGTTGATCTTCATCACCTTCTATCATAAGAATTCCCGAGTTCTTGTGACAAAAATGGTGATCTGGAGTTTCCAGTTCGTCGCAAAACATATAAAGTCCTTTAAACCATCTTTCATTAAACTCTTCCCATGAAATTCTCCGATGGATCTTCTTCACGCGCAACCCCAACGATTTCGCCGTTTCATGAACCCTATCTTCTTCCAGGATCTTCTTAGTTTTCATTTCTTCCATGGATTCCGAGGATTGATTGGCGCTCTGATAACCTTGATAAAGAAAATCTCCAATTCAATTTCACACAACGAAACTCATTTTATTATGAATCACTCGAATAGATGTCATAGAAAACAACTAAACGACTCGCCGATTCCAAAGCTCAAAGAAAGCTTTTAACAATGGCAGATGTATCAATTACAGAGAAAAAGAGAAAGAAATCTAACAAACTCAACAACTTTTCATGAATGAATGAAAAATATCTTATGAGCTTTTTTATACGACTTATTCTGTTTTTCCTCTCAAAACAATCTTAGCCGTTCCTTATTATGTCCATCGAACACCGTACACGTGTCCATCTCCTACCTCTCTAATGCAAGCAAGTCAACTCTCCTCCTTACTTTAAACCTTCTACTTCAAAATGAGTCGTCCCCTGTCTCTTCCTTTCCTATATCAGGATATTCGTACATCATTAGGGATTTGAGTAAGCTTCTATCAGAAATCCCTCTTGTGCCTCAGGTTTTACTCTGCCACACTTCAAGAGTTTAGCTAGAATGGAAACCATGAATCTCTTTTCCAAGAAAATTGTTGTGTCGATTTGAGATTTTCCCCTTATAGTCATTGATTGAATTGTGATGGAAGATTATAACTTTTGCTTTCAACTTACGTTTTTTTGGCTTATTACTCTTAGATTTACAATTTTCCATCCTTTTCTGACATTATTCCACGTTTGATGAATGTTCTTGGCTATTGAAGAGAGACAAAAGTGGTTCAAGAATCACCACTATATGATAAACATTGTCTTTTGGGAACATATGGATTCCTTTTATAGTATTTTATGCTCACTTTACATCTGGAGCTCCACAATTGTTAAAAATTTGTGAAAGATACTCTTTTTCTGCTCATCACAACATTGTCACCCCATCAAGGTTATTCTTTTTTGCATCAACATATACAGTGCATATAATAATCATAAAACTAAAATCTGTGTATGCGTTTTGAGTTGCAGCAAGGATAGGCCAGGACAGTACGAGCATCACGCTCCCTTCATAATGCCTGGTATATGTAGAGTTATCTCTGCCATTGATGTGTTTGATCCAAAGTTTAACATTGCTGCTCCTAGCGTGGATCAATCTGTATACTTCCCTATTTCATCCTTCTATACAAGAGCTCCGATGACTTACCGAATCGTGCAAGGGTTTTAGTCTGCCACAATATGAAAGGAGGGTACGTAGATGACAAGTGGATACAAGGGTGTGACAACGACGCTGGATTTGCGATTTGGCATTGGTACTTGATGGACATTTTTGTCGACTTCTCTCATTCTCTGGCCACTCTTCGTCCTCCTTGCTGGATCAATATTGCTCATAAGCATGGTGTTAAGGTCAGTGATCTCAAAATGTTTGGATTGTTCAACTTCCAAATTTTGATTTTGATTGAGCTATCTTTGAATTAGTTGATTGTCTGTGTATAGAGAGATACATTTGGGATTTTATGAGTAAAAGTGTTTACACTTGTGTTTATGGACATATAAAGTTATTGGGGACTTTCATAACAGAATGGGATAAAGGAAAAGCTACCTGTCAAGAGATGCTTGCCACAAAGAGTCTGCTCAGATGTATGCAGAGCGTTTAGCAGAACTTGCTACTTCTCTAGGCTTTGATGGCTGGCTGGTGAGATTCTTTTTTGCTTGATTATGTTCTAATCGTCTGTAATTTTCAATGTAACATATATGTATCTAAAACTCATTGGTGAAGTGGTGTGAATAAAGGCTTCTGTAACATATAAACTGTGTACCTGTAGATAAATATAGAGAATGAAATACATGAAGAACATGTTTCGAATTTGAAGGAATTTGTTAGCCATCTAACAAAATTTGTGAGCCTTTGGTCAATGATCAAAGACAAACATCGGCAAACATCTCACAAAAACTTGTCTTCCTGTTTGCTTCAATGAGCCACTATCTTCTCTACAAAAATGTTTTGAGGATTTGGAGTATTCATATCTTCTTCATCAAGCTTCTGAATGGGGAACAAGGGTAACAAGAATATGCACATGATTTAGATTCTTTTATAATAATAGGTCCTTGATTTTTCCTAGCAAATGAATATTTTCAGGACAATAACCTCATGAGGATTCTGAATGTATAGTTACCTTTGCTGTATCTGGTTATGCATCAACTGAAGAAATAATTTGTAAACCTTTTAATCCAATGTTAGAGAAAACATATGAGGTTGATTATCCAAATAAAGGCCTTCGATTTTACTCCGAAAGGGTATTTTTTTTTAATATATGGACACTTGTTGTAACATCCGTAACCCATTAATTGGAGAATTAGAAGTTTGGAGGCTATATTGATTAAATCAATTGTGGTTGGCGGGTTTAATTGATAGTTTAAAGAGTTGTGGGGCTGACTTGGGAAGACTAAAGAGTTGAGAGACTTAAGGTAAATTTTAGAGAATAAAACCCTAAGCCTATATAAACCCTAAAATTTGCAGAAACCCTAGATCTTTCTCAAAATTTTCATGGCCACCTTCTTCAAGGAGAGAAAGAGAGAGGCTGAGTGTGGCTGAAAGAGAAGAAGGAAAGCTTGCACATGAAGGAGATGCAGATACATCCAACATGTCGTGGTAGAACGAAGGTTTGACCTAGCAAATCGTTTTCAATGGTAAGAAAATTTTGTAATGTTGTAGTTAACCCTTATATCTAGAGGCACCACTTTTCGGATATTGATTTGGATTAATATTCTGAAAGTTATTCGTATTTTCGTGAGGTGTCCTTTTTCAAACGCGACCTGGACCAACGTGGATTCAAAGAGAGATCGCGAGTTCATCTATGGTCGGATAATCCCAAAACTTTGGGTGTAGCTTCAGGACATCTAGGAGTTTATTTTCAATGGTGCGATTGGAATGTGGACGGTTAGATTTCGATTCGTGATCCCATCTTTGAGGCTGATCATTTCTGTTATTTTTCCAGTTTAGGTTGAAGCTTGTTTTGCTGTTGTGGTTGGCTGTAGGGTGAGGAAGAGAGGTTGCGGTTGTGTTGCTATGACATTTAAGAAACCCTAGAAATTCCTGGAAAGGAATGTTTCCTAAAAAGAAAAGTTTCCTGAAAAGAAAAGTTTCTAAAAAAGGAAAGTATCATCAAGGAAATCATTGTGAGCAAAGGTGAGTGCTTGTGTGTTAGACTGTGGTTAGTCTGAGGACTTGGAGTGGTCTTCATTTTTGTGGTTCTTGTTGTTGGTCCATTAGGAGTAATGTATGTTTATTATTGTTATTTATGGCATGTGTTGCTTATTGATATGATTGTGTTTATTGATTGATGGCATTGGTGAACGTTAGCTTTTGTATAGTTGTTGCCTCTGAGGTTGTGGGGCAGAGCGTTGTAGTGAGCGTGCAGGGGTTGAGTTTTCAGAGGGTGACGGTCAGCCAGAGAATATGGTCGGACATGATGTTATGCAGGCGCACGGTGAGGCTCAGGCAAGGTAGACCAGATCTCAAAAGGAGCTGTGTTGGGGATCGTTAGCCCAATATTTGGGAGTGGATACCAGTTGTGGTACCGTTTTTGGCTCCAGTGGCGTCACATGAGTTGTCTGCTTTATGGGGAGGTGTTATTCCGGGGTGCCTGAAGGTATGGTGGAGAGTTGCATAAACTCTTGTTGTAGGATCTAGCAGTATAGCGTGGTAAATCCTTGGGGTGGATCATGTTGTATAAGTACGGTAGATCCAGGTGGGGATCTTGTCAATGGTCAGGTGTTGATCTTATGGTAGACATCATTTGGGGTTGATCCGGACAGCATGAGGAATCCTAATCAATGAGGCGATCAAAGGCCGAGCTGTATGACTTAGACTAAGGAGCTGTAGTTTCTGATGCGACCGAGTGGATTGTAGCTGGAAGCATGCCGTAGGGTGGTTTAGACGAGAGGCTATGAGAGACAAAAAAGTGTGAACCAATGAGGCCGGTAAAGTCGTTAAGATGCTGCAGGGATCTGGAGAAATTTTGGAGAAGCTTCGGGAGTGTTCGGGGAGTCTCTCGATAAGGAGAGTTTCCTAAAAAAGAAAGTTTTTTGAAAAAGGAAGTTTCCTAAAGAGGAAAGTTTTCCGAAATAATAAGTTTCTAGAAATGAAAAACTGCCATGAATAGAAAGTTTTCAAAAGTGATAGGTTGCTTAAAAAAAAAGAAATCATGAGATGATCTAGACTGATATGCAGAAGAATCACGCTAAGTTCTAGAAGCGTAATCCAATCGTCAAGGTGTCAGCCATGAGCTATAATGGTAGCCTAGCGCGCTGATTAAGTAGATAGCGGTTGCTTAAGTGCGGAATGAGCAGTCATTCAAGTTTTTCAAGTTGGGGCTTCGTCGGTATTTCAGAAGTGGTACTCCGTGGCGGTTGGAGTTTCATCTTGTATGTCTATTGGTGGTAATAGACGGGTGAGTGATATTGATTACTTAGTGGTGGGTAAACAATAGCATAGAGAGTCTATCGGAGGGATAGACAGAAATAATTTACTCGGGAGACAGTGAACCATAGTACGAGTAGTCTAGGGGATATAGACAGGTACGGCGACTTCGGGTTACTATTTGAGGATGATAGACGGTGTGTTAGTATGTTATCGAGTGTAGATAGACATTGTTACATCATAGGATTATCATGTGCTGATAGTCGGTGCTGAGTGTTATCCGTGAGAGACTGTTAGACATTGGTGCGTTGTGAGTTATTTACTAGAATGGGTGGCGCAGTGACGCATGGCAAGCTATTCGGTGGGATAGGTGGTGTATGATATGCTCATTAGTGCAGTAAACAGTACGAGAGAGATAGCTGCTAGTGTATTAGCGGGCCATAGTCCAAAACGTTTACGGTGCTCGATGTGAGTACGTTGTTAGTGCGGTAGGTCTTCCCAGGTGGGGTTGACCGTGAGGCTTAGAGTATTCTAGGTTGTATGAGGAGTGTTGGGAGATGTCCCATGTATATGCGTCAGGGTGTTCTGCAGATAAACACTTTTAAGTGGATTCTACCGGTTGGATTTCAGTTGGATTTCTGATAGTGTAGGACTTGCCAGTTGGGTCGCATTGTGCTTTCCAAGAGGGTCTGGTAGACCACTAGAGAGGTAATTGGCTCTTTATTCGTACGAGCTGATTGTGTCATAGTGTTGACCGAGAAGCTGTGAACTCCGAGCTGTCGGAGTAGTCAATCAACCAAGAAGGAATTGCTAACAGAACCGCGCCAAGAGTTTATTTCGGGCCGTCGATGGATGGTGATACAAGTTACGGATTGGGATGATCCATCTGTAATGAGTGGTGACTAGCTGAGTTAAGTAAAGTGCTCCGAGTTGTCGGGTGGAGTGAGTGCATAGCCGTAGATGGCATTATCGTGCACAGTTCATAGTAGTGGGTTTTGCCGTTGGGCAATACGGTGAGTGCACTGTGTATCGCTAGTTGGACGATACGGAGAGTGCACGGTGTGTCGCTAATTGGGCAATACATTGTGGTTACATTGGATCACACTAGTGTGGTAGTGATTATCAGGGCAGGTGATTGCAATGGATCACACGTCGTGTGTTAAACATGGATGACTATTGGTCACGTTAGGCACCATATGCTGTACTCAAGTTAGAGAGAGGAGCATTCTTCGTGTGGTTGTAGTGCTGAGGCTATGGAGGGGGTATGAGGCTTAAATTGTTACGATGTTAGGAGCTCAGTAAGAGCTAGAGCAGTTGATGAGTTTTGGTCTATCGTACGATTTCTATGCGGTGAGGCCGAGATGATCTATTTATGAGACTAAGTAGAGTCTGTAGAGTAGGAGACCCAACAGATTGTTGGAGCGGTTGGCTTAGTGTTCATTGTCCGTAGGATCGGACATGAGACGAGCTTTTCGCAGGGTGTTCCTTGTGTAGTGTAGAGATTCTGGAGCGCAGAATCAAGTGTTAATAGGAAGGAGTTCTTGTGGTTGAGGCCTTGTAAGTAGTGTCGATGCTGTTATAAAAGAAAGAGAGCTTTGAGTCATTGATGTTCTGGTGTTAGAATGTCATCGCTGTGAGCGAGTTGTAGTTGAGCTATGTACGTGTCTTATGAGATGTGGTACTTGTGGATGTATTATAAACTATCTTTATGAGGTTAAAAAAAAAAAGGGTCGATGTTTGGGTAGGCTCTGTTATTGGATCCAGGAGATGGGTTCTAGGATTTTGGGTGAATGTTGGGCTTGGCTCAAGGTTGTCGATTAGATTCCGTGTGGAGGATCTTCATTGTTCTTGGTGGTTACCGGTGGGGGTACCACATGGAGAGTTTGTTAGCCAAATACGTATATCATTGCGTTATGATGATAATCGTGGAGCTACAGTTTAGTTACACTGTAAGTTGTGCAGTCATGTTGGAGTTCTGAACTTATACAGCCGATAGCAGGAGTTGATGCACTATCTTGGAACTGAGTTATCACGACATTTAGGGGCCACATGAGAGAGTGGCAAGACAAGCGGGATGAACGAATGTAGACCATTGTTGGGTTTGACCTTTCTCTTCTGTATTTGTTTGTTTTGGAAGGGTTAAAGTTTCATGATGGTGTTGTGTTTGTATTCAAAAGTCTTAGCATGTTTCGTCGTGATTACCCTAAGTGGAGGTAGGGCAGATATCAGGTGCTGTTGGTTGTGGTTGGTTGTTTGACCCCAAAGCATTTCACTGTGTATAACACCAGGTGGGTGTTAGAGTGGGATCGAGGAAGTGACTGGTGAACATTATGTTTCTTGAGTGTTGAGGGTCGGTTATGGTTAGCTGTGTGGACTATGCAGAGTTACTAGTTGATTAATAACTTAGCATCATCAAATAGAGTGGATCCTAGAGATGATGGTCTTATGGGATTGCGATTGAGTAGCAGAGGAACTTGGGAGTTATAAGGTATGAGGAAATGCAAGTTTTCCCAAGTGGTTTGGCAAGCTGGAGGGCTTAGCCGGTATGTTGAGGTGTTTACTCCTTAGAGCTTAGAGCTCTGTAGTGCATTTAGCCTGGAGTGGGTGAGTGAGTGGTTAGCCTTGAGTAGGTGCTAGCGGCGTTAGTCGATGGTAACGGAGGTGTCACCAGTTTTGACACCGAGTATGGTGGTAGAGACGAGGCCTCTGTGAGTCTTAGATCACCGGGTAAGACTGATCAAGAGGAATAAGGTTCCGGAGATGCAGATTCTGTTGGACTGCAATGGAACCGAGGAGGTGACTTGGGAAGTTTCCCAAATGGTTCGGTAAACTGGAGAGTTAGCCGGGTTTTTCATAGCGTTGCATCCATGGTGTTGGAGTTACTGGATTTTCTTTTGCGTTGTTGTACTCGTTATTCTTATAGTGTGATAATTTAATCGATGTACTTTGGTGTTTGGATTATTTAATAGAAGGGTGTTTACATTGAATGTGTTGCGTTGCGGGTTACTAAGGGAATTAGTAGACAGGTGGGTGGACTATCGGATAGCGGTCCGTTAGCTAGGGGCGGATGCTGGGTGTTCAGTAGCCGTGTAAGACTGGCAGTTCCGGATTGGTTTGGCGGACGGGATGGTGTTCCCGTGGGGTGGCATTAGAGTGCACTGGTGAGTCACTGTCAAGTGTACCTAGCTGGTCGGGTTTCGATGTGATTCCTGATGGGTAGGAGAGGTCACTAGAGAGGTTGCCATTGTCTAGCTCTCTATGCGTTGGACGGATCGATCCAGGGGGCTGGATCGTGAAGTTGGTGTACTTCCTAGTGCGGGAGTGGTTGGTAAAACCAAAAACGTGAAAGGAACTACGGCACTATCGCGTGGAGCTGCGATACAGTTGCAGGTGGAGTGAGCTAGCGGGGTGGTCCACTGGATGGCGGTTTGTTAGATTCGGGGATGAATCTATGTTAGTGGGGGAGAGTTGTAACATCTGTAACCCATTAATTGGGGTTTTTAATTAGAGAATTAGAAGTTTGGAGGCTAAATTGATTAAATCAATTGTGGTCAGCGGGTTTAATTAATAGTTTAAAGAGTTGTGGGGCTGACTTGGGAAGACTGAAAAGTTGAGAGACTTAAGGTAAATTTTAGAGAATAAAATCCTAATCCTATTTAAACCGTAAAATTTGCAGAAACCCTAGGTCTTTCTTATAATTTTCGTGGCCACCTTCAAGGAGAGAAAGAGAGAGGTTGAGTGTGGTTGAAAGAGAAGAAGGAAAGCTTGCACATGACGGAGATGCAGATACATCCAACATGTCGTGATAGAACAAAGGTTCGACCAAGCAAATCGTTTTCAATGGTAAGAAAATTTTGTGATGTTGTAGTTAACCCTTATATCTAGAGGTACCATTTTTAGGATGTTAATTTGGATTAATATTCTGAAAGTTATTTGTCTTTTCGTGAGGTGTCCTTTTTCAGACGCGATCTGGACCAACGTGGATTCAAAGAGAGATCGCGAGTTCATCTATGGTCGGATAATCACAAAACTTTGGGTGTAGCTTCAGGACATCTAGGGGTTTGTTTTCAACGGTGCGATTGGAATGTGGACGGTTAGATTTCGATTCGTGATCCCATTTTTGAGGCTGATTATTTCTGTTATTTTTCCAGTTTAGGTTGAAGGTTGTTTTGTTGTTCTGGTTGGCTGTAGGGTGAGGAAGGGAGGTTGCAGTTGTGTTTCTTTGACATTTAAAAAACCCTAGAAATTCGTGGAAAGGAAGGTTTCCTAAAAAGGAAAGTTTTCTGAAAAGAAAAGTTTCTTAAAAAGGAAAGTACCATCAAGGAAATCGTTGTGGGCAAAGGTGAGTGCTTGTGTGTTAGACTGTGCTTAGTCTGAGGACTTGGAGTGGTCTTCGTTTCTGTGGTTCTTGTTGTTGGTCCATTAGGAGTAATGGATGCTTATTGTTGTTATTTATGGCATGTGTTGCTTATTGATATGATTGTGTTTATTGATTGCTGACATTGGTGAATGTTTGCTTTTGTGTAGTTGTTGCCTCATTCAGTATCTTTTATACTGAGGCATCTCGTTATGTGATGCATGTAAGGACTGACTCTTGCTGGGGCTCGTGGGACCAAAGCTGTAGAGTGGATGATATGACCGGAGTCCTATTTGGTGTCATTTATTGTTTAATTATTTTTATTGAATGGATTATTTAGTATTCGCTTCTGATAGGTTGTTAGTCTGATTTGAGTGTGTTTTGGAATATATAAAGTGAATTTTATTTATTCAGTTAAGTTGTTAGAAATTTTTTTTAAATGCTCGTTTGCTTGATTTTGTTATGGTTTTATCCGGTTCCGATTTAGTGATTTCTGGGATGGGGTGTTTCACTTGTGCTCATTAATATTGGTGAAGAGAATAAAATTTTGGATCTTTAATTCGAATGGATATCATTACTTAATAGTTTAATTTATTATTGGTTATCATTTTGTCTATTAATTTTGTCTTCTACGTTTCGGAACTGCAACATTTGATTTTATATTGATTAAATACTATACTTTATTATTGGTTATTAATTTTGCCTCTTAATGTTTAAAAATTTGTTTTTTTTTTTGTATCTTGTGAATTTGATAATGGTGAAATTTTTCAGTGGAGACTTAATACATTAAAAAACCACTTCTGGATGATATCATGATGCTTATCCACTTCTATTCAAAATATAGGTGACAACATCAATATACAATCAAATACTTGGAACAATGCGATTCTAAGGAGAAGTTGCCACCAACAGATTCAAGACTTAGACCAGACCAGAGGTACTTGGAGAAGGGAGAGTTTGAGATGGGAAACGCAGAGAAGTTGAGATTGGAACAAAGACAAAGACAAGCGAGAGAGATGCGAGAGAGAGAGAGGTTGGAAACCAAAGTGGTTTAGAAACGAGAAAGGAAGTGAGACTTATAGATACATTGGAGGTTGTTGGGAAGCTCGAATTCTGGTCGTTGGGATGATTGTCCTGATATCTTTGGTCAAGTTAACCAATCTGTCAAGTAAACCAGTTTGCAATACTCTATTTATCTTTATCACTAAATACTTTCATTTTTGTTGTTATTGTTTCTTGTGATTTTTCATGGGTTTACATGTCATTTTTTACTTTACCAATAAAGATTTTTAATTCTTTGTGGAGTTTTACTATAACAGTATATTCGAACATGCGGTATAGGGGCAGATAAATTGTTTTATTTCAAACTAAATTAAGTGAAAACAAAAACATGTATCGACATCATCTATCAATACCAAAACAAGAAAACATAACAAAATCCACAAGATATTAGATAAATGTCTCTTTCATACTTAGTTAATTTATATAACCATATATTATATTTATTTGATGTCTTTAGCATCTTATTTATCTTATTTATTATTATTATATATGATTTGTGTTGTCTTAATTAAAATTACTAATATATATAAAATATGTATAATATGATTTACTATTATAAATATAACAATGGTACTGTAGTTTATATTAACATAATAGGATATAAATTATAAAAACTTTAAAACTTCTTCATCATGTAAATTAAGATAATACAAATTTTATTTTTTTGTTGGTCAAGCCCCGTATTTATCAAATAAAATTTTGTTATCTGCTTAGTGTAAGGTTATCTCAAATTATTTATTGGTTCAGATCCACATATTTTATGTATCTAAAAAAGGAAATATTTTTCTTTTTATGAGAAACCGAAACTGTTCTTCTTTTTCTTCGATAACAAAAATCACAACAAATCAATCCAAAACCACGATTTCTCGAAATTGATCCCAAATTGTATACCAAAACTAAAGATTAATATGTATGAAAGATTTCCAAATTGGTAATTTTCGTAAATCACATCCATGTAATTGAATTTTACCAAATTTAAATGTTTAACATTTCTCTCCTTGTCCCTAGACTATAGTTCAGTTGTCCTTCTGATCTTATTGGTGCTCTCCGATGTTCACAAGTTCTTTGAAAACTAAGTTTAGTGGGAGTTTTTTGTGGTTCAACTGTTTAGTTTTAGAGTGTGAATTTCATTTTTTTCTCCTTTAGAAAGCTGTTTTCTTTAGATTATTGTCTCACATTTTGTCTTGATATCTTTGCTATTGTGTATCCCTTTCTTTTAAGCTTCTAGAAGAATTTGTCATGCCAGCTCTGTATTTCACTATGCACTCTTTTGAATTTAATATATTTCAGATGAAAAAATGAAAATAAATTGATTTTTAATAAACTATTCAAATGTTTATCGTCACCACCATGTCCAGGGCGATAATCAGTTTTTTTTTTTAATAAGCTAAAAATCTAAAGCATAAGATTTTCTTCAAATATATGTCCAGTTAAAAAAATTAAATCACAACATATGCAAAAAAAAAATCTAAAATTTATTAGTTATATGTATTATAGAATAATTTAAAATAATTTAAAAATAAAATCAAATAAAGGTGAAAGGATAATCATAATTTTTTTTCCAATATACCAGTTTAAATTAGGTAGAAAGAATTTAGGAAATTTGAAATTAGTGTTAGTATCTAGATAATTATTAAATTTTTTTATTTTTATTTTCAAAAGTATAGAGATAGTTTGGATATAGGAATAAGTAAAAAGACATTTAATACAATGATTACCATTTATACTTCTTTTTTTATAGTATAGAAAATAAATTTCCTCAAGATGGTCTTCCGAGCAACTATATAAATTTGATCTTCCGAGAAACCACTTAAATTTATAGAAAAGAACTACATATATACTCTCTAACCATTTAGAGGCAACATTTTTCTCTAGATTATTGACATATACGTCGAACTGACCTTTCGTGTTGCTATTATATATGATTTACAAGATACATATTAACGGCATCCAATTTGGAGTCCAAGAACATAGATGAACAGTTTTGAGGCAGTTAATTCAAAGACTTATGTAACTATGTTTCACTAAGGTTAGCAAGTATAAATCTCTTGCTCTGTTTTAAATGCAAAATAAATAAAAATCCATAGAAGAAATAGGAGAAGGAAGAAAGCGAGGGAGATTGATGAGAAAGAGAAAGAAGAAAAACATAACGAAAAAGCAAGCGATGAAAGTAATAATGACGATGGAGATGACAAGGAATATGAAAAGTAAGAAAACATTGACTATGATGACGAAGACGAAGACGAAGACATAGGTCGCTGGCAGTCTGATTTGAGCAAGGTTAATGAACTCAATGACATGTAATATTCTATTCTTATTAGTTTTTTGGGTAGGTTGATGGCTCTGAGATATTTTTCTCCCACTTGATATTGAAAAGTGGAATTCTTATATGGGTTGAACATTGAACATGTTCAACATATTTAATTATTTATTATTATTTATATTTAGTCATTTGGAAGTTTATTTATTTTTGGTTATTGTCTTTTAATACCATATTTTATTTTATTTTGAGAAAACCTTTTGTTTAGTATCAAACTTCTCGCTAACTAACGATATTAAAGTTAATCTCCGGCGCAAAACTAACATGGATTAAAGAAAGAGACATACCCGTAATGAATTCACCGCCTCTTCGTGTTCATGTAGGATCCCCATGTTGCACTATGAAATCCTGAAACAAATCAATGCAAAGTAACAAACTCTTTACAAGTTCATTACAGTGATTATCTCCGCACAACGGAAATTAGATTAGACACATGAAACAGACCTTGATGATTCTGTGAAATAGAACGTTGTCATAGTAACATCCGGGATAGCTCCATGAAGTTCTGGCAAGTTCTTGGTGACTGTTTGTAATACATCTTAGGAATGGACACAAATTAAACATTCTAAACCCTAAACCTTGATGTTTACGGCATAACAACGAAAATGAGAAAATAGCATTAAAGTTTAGGTGAAAGGTTGGTTTACTCTCAAAATTTTTTGAATAGCATTAAAGTTTCCGAATTCTCTAATCATGATACGCGGTTGAAGGTTGGTGTTCCAATAATGCTACTTAGAAATATAGATCCTAATAAGGGTTTGAGCAATGATATAAGACTTCAGGTTAGTCAGTTAGCTAATCACATAATCAAAGCCAAGATTATAACTAAGATGATGATGTTTAAAAATTATTGATTCCAAAAATGTTTATTTCTCCACAGGAGACCAAATTCCCTTTCAAGATAAGGCGTAGACAATTTTCTCTTGCAGTTGCATTCACCATGACCATTAATAAAAGTTAGGGCCAAACAATATCAAGTTTTGGACTCTATCTACCTCGGCCAGTTTTCTCACACGCTCAATTGTATGTTGCTCTTTCTAGAGTCAAATCAAGAAGTAGTTTGAAAAATTAATAACAGACAAAAATGGGCCTCAAATACAATGAAATATTCCAAAACATAATTCCATCATAGTTTACAACTTTTTTCATGTTTGTTATGGTATCCCAAACTTGTTGCTTTTTTTCTTTAAAACTTCTATTTGCATTTTAAGCTTGTTATTTTGGTATTTAACAATTTAATTAAATATTTAGTGTTACAATATTAACTCCCTAAATAAAGTTTCCGGATTTTCTAATCATGATTTGCGGTTGAATGTTGGTGTTCCGATAATGCTACATAGAAATATAGATCCTAAGGAGGGTTGGTGCAATGGTACAAGACTTTAGGTTACTCAATTAGCAAATCATGTCATCGAAGCAGAGATTATAACTAGCGAAGATGATGAGGTCAAAAGGGTACTGATTCTGAGAATGTTTCTTTCTCCACCGGAAACAAAATTCTCTTTCAAGATGAGGCGCAGAAAATTTTCTGCAATACTTGCATTCGCTATGACCATTAATAAAAGTCAAGGCCAAACCCTATCAAGTGTTGGACTATATCTTCTTCGACCAGTATTCTTAGACGGTCAATTTTATGTTGCTCTCTCTAGGGTCAAGTCAAAGAATAGTTTGAAATTTTTAATCACATACGAAAAAGAGAGGCCTCAAGTAAATACACGTAACATAGTATAGTTTTCCAAAATACTGTACCCTCATAAATTCTAGTTTGTTGTTTATTATTTTTAAACTTTTTTCTCACATTTCCAGTTTATTATTTACGAGTTTTACTATTTAATTACATAATTAGTATTAAAAATTGACTTCTTCAAATTCATACCTGATTTTCTACGGTACGGGTAACTCATCTAGTAGTATATTATAACATATATATATATATATATAGAGAAAGAAAAATACCATAAAAATCTTCTAAGTATTGATATTTTTCCAAATAAAACTTCAACTTTTTCTATTTTTATATCAAACCTCTAAATATATAATTGGAATAAACCTTAAAGTTAGTAAATTTGGAGAAACAACAAGTTTGGTGTAATAATTGAGATTCACGCGTGTAAGAAGCGCGTGGGTAAAACATTTGGAGAAAAAAAAGTAAATTCAATGAGAGCAGATTTTGAGAAAGACCAACAACCCATTGAACACCGATCTACTTCTCCAAACATGTTCTCACACGTGTCTCTTCTTCTACGCTTCAGTCTCTGTTATGTTCTCCATTAGATTAACCTAACTGAGAGGGAATTCACTTCACTTCACTTCATATCTAAAGAGATGAAGGGAGAAGGTAAAGTGTTCTTGAAGTCGCGTATGAAATGGATTGGTCTACTTGGTCTTGTTCTGTCTGTTTTCTCTCTCCTCGTTCACTTTCTTCTCGCTGGATTCACTAATGACTCCATCTCCGATTACTCAATCCCTGTTACTATCTTCTCTTGGAGACCTGTCTTCGACAATCCCAGATTTGCTCGACATGTAAAAATCTCACCTTTATTGTTTTTAATTTGATTATTCAAGTTTTTGAGGTTTAGCTTAAGTGGGCCATTGTTCTTTTCTTCTGGGTATCTTAATTTCATTGGAATTTTGTAAAGATTAATATACAAATTGTTCTTCTTTCCTTCGAAAAGTTTTCTTCTTTTTGCGTATGTTCTATGTAATTATGACTCTGCCTTTTCTTAATTTAAAAAGATCAATTTGACCAAGATTTCACTGTTAGCTTCACTCACAATTTGTGAACTTTCTGGCCTATACATTCATCTCTCTATGTTAGCTTTAGATCTTCCAATTTCTTTTTAATGTATGTTACAGACACCATTGTATAGAAGACTTTGGGGTCCAACAAGGCATGTGGAGCAATTACTTCCTGATGCTAATCCCAGAGGATTCCATTCTGGTTATCTTCCTTATAATAACTCAAGTTTCTTCCTACATTATTGGATCTGTAACTGAATCACTGAAAATTGTGCTTTTTTACAGTCTTTAACTTGAAATCATAGTTGACTGTGTTGTCTTTTTATAAGTTGAATTAGATTGGTGTTTGGAATCGTAGTTGACCTTGTAGTCTTTTGATAAGTGGAATTAAATTGGTGTTCTGTCTTACTTACCTATCTTTTCAGATTGTGCCTGTTTTGGAGTTATTTCTGGTTACTTAGAATCATAGTTGACATTGTTGTCTTTCGATTTGTGTTTATTTGGTTTGTAGGTTACCAATTATGTTTCATCCGACATTATCGGAACTATAGCTGAATCTTTGAGACTGTCCTTTTACTGTCTTAACTTGGAATCATAGTTGACCTTGTTGTCTTATGATAAGTTGTATTAGATTGGTATTCTGTATCACTTATCTCTCTTATTGAAATTTTATATTTCATTCGTGTGTTTATTTGGTTTTGTAACTTGGTTGGAGTAACAGATCCTCCGGCAAGAACAAACGGCTTTGTTTTTGTTAGAATACAAGGTGGTTTCCATGAGATTAGAAACTCGGTAAGAAAAAAAAAATCAGATTATTTTGACATTTCAATCAAGTGTGACTCTTCTCATGGCCTTTAATCTTTGGTTATATTCTTAGATTCCTGATGTTGTCGCGGTTTCTCGGCTTCTTAACGCTACTCTGGTGATTCCTGAGATCCAATCAACAACTAGCAGCAAAGGGATTAGGTTTGGACTTACTTATACTTTATGATTGATGGTACAGATTTGGTTCTTTACCTCTAATTTCATTGATCCATTGTTGTTGTTCACGAGCAGTTCACAATTCAAGAGCTTTGCGTATTTGTACAACGAAGAACATTTCATGGCTTCAATTGCAAATGATGTTAGAGTTGTTAAAACTCTTCCCAAGAATCTCAAATGGGCTAGAAGAAAGAAACAAATTCCTTCTTTTAAAGTTTCTTATGGAACTTCGCCTTATTACTACTTACATCATGTTCTACCTGTTCTCATTAAGCACTCGGTCGTTGAACTAGTTGTCCCTCACGGTGGATGCTTACAAGTAATGAAAAATTTCCCATCTTTGTCATAATCATTTCTCTATATTATTAATCATTGACCATATTTTGATTGATTTTTTTTATGTAGGCTATACTTCCGAGTGATCTTGAAGAATATCAGAGGTTACGTTGTAGAGTTGCGTTCCACGCGTTACAGTTTCGGAAAGAGGTTCAAGAACTTTCCACTAAAGTATTGCAAAGGCTAGTATCTTCAAGACCCGTGTGCATCGTTTGTTTTGATGTTTTATTTTTTCTTTATGCTCTCGTGACTTCTTCACGTGTGATTTCACAGGCTTAGACCTTTGGGACGACCTTTTATAGCCTATGATCCTGGGATGACAAGAGAAGCTTTGGCTTATCATGGTTGTGCTGAACTGTTCCAGGTACTTTGAAGTTTATAGTATTGTTCAGTTTGGGAAGTAAATTGTTTCACAGTATATTACGATTTACGGGTTTATTGCATTTTGGAGCTACTCAAAGGATGTTCATACCGAGTTGATTCAACATAAACGAGCTTGGATGATAAAACGAGGGATTGTCAAAGGGAAGCTCTCTGTAGACTCAGCTGAGCAACGTCTCGCAGGCTTATGTCCTCTAATGCCTGAAGAAGTAAGCAAGAGTGTAAATATTTACGGATTTTAGCTTGATACAGTGACAAGCTCCAGATTAAATGCTTTTGGTTCTTCAGGTTGGTATTCTTCTACGAGCTTACGGATACTCATGGGACACAATAATATATGTTGCTGGGGGAGAGGTTTTTGGTGGGCAAAGAACCCTAATTCCTTTACATGGTATGTTTGAAAATGTCGTTGACCGTACTTCTCTTAGTACTAGCTGGGAGCTTGCTAAGATGTATGGGCGTGAGGCGAAACATAAAGATATCAAGACAATGGCACCTCCTTCCATTGAGGAAGAAACGAAACATGATTCATTGAAGAGCACAAGACAACGGCCTCAACCGCTTCCGCCTCCACCAGCTAGACCAAAGTACTACAACATTGAAGGTTGGTGGGGTTGGGTAGCTGAGAGTGACAATGAGCCGGAAAGCACAGTTATTGAGTTGAGAACTAATGCTCACAAGTTGTTGTGGGAAGCTATTGATTATGTTGTTAGCGTGGAAGCAGATGTATTTATCTCGGGATTCGATCGTGATGGGAAAGGACATCCGAGTTTTGCTAGTTTTGTGATGGGTCACCGGCTTTATCAGTCTGCCTCTGCTAAGACTTTTCGACCAGACAGGTAATGTAATGAATGTATTATCGTATTTGTGTTGAGACCAGAGTAGTAATCTCGATATTTATTGTAATGCAGGAAACGAATTGCAATGCTTTTGGAAGATATCCGAGACCATATGTACGAGGCGAATCACACTTGGATAACATCGGTAAGGAAGCTACTCAAGAGAAGCATACTCGAGGGTCTAATGGAATCTTCCAAAAAATCAAAAGCCTTTAGTTTTCTTTCACATCCTGTACCCGAATGTTCTTGTACTAGGGGAGCTGCTCGGGTTTCAAATTCTTCACTAATTGAAGCTGATCTCGGGGTGACACACCGTTGTCCACAATGGATGGATGGCGTTGTAATCAAAAGATCAAAGGATAATAAGAATTTAGAGAAAGAAGAGGATCTTGATGAAGAGGACTCGTCTTCTTCGGGATTGTTCTTTGGTCATAAGGGAAGTGGAGGGAACAGTAATGGTAACAATGAGACTGTAAATTCAGAAGCTAACAACAAGGAAGAAGGCCAGCTTGAAGATCAAGAAGAGCTAGAGGGTGGCGAAAGATGAGCCTGAGTTAACGAAACGATTATTGGTTTTTGAATGAAGATGCAATGTAGCTTATATAGAAAACGAGCAAGTCGTAGGTACCAAATTATAACTAACTAGGATGTGTATTAGAAGAGACTTCTTTCTCTTTTTGTTATCAATTTTACAACAGTTGTGTTTTATGTGATTTTTAAGAACATAGGTCTATGGAACTATATATCTTTATAACATGATCTTAGAGCAAATTGGTGAACACAAATAACACTACTAATCAAAGAAAATTAAGACTAATAATCAAGGATAATTAAAACTAAAAATTAAAACCAATTAAACATGATACAATAAATTAGAAAAAAAACTGAAATCAACATCTACTTTACACTAGTATATAAATAGCAAAAAAAAAAAAAATATGCAAAATGGATAATATAGAATACAAGTTTTACTATAAAATGATTCTATCATCAATTAGAAGCATCTCTAACTCAAAATCACAAGACCTCTAAGTAGAAAAAACAACATCAACTACATAATTCCTCTCACCAACAAACATATACTTCAAAAACATAATAACATATTCAAAGATTTAATCAACTTCTACCTCACATTTCATGACATTGATAAACAAAAATCATGTACGTTAACGAATGGTTTATTAAACTTAATTCATATAATGATATACTCACAAACACATAGCCTCAAAGTTTTTTTCCCAAATCGAAGATTTCAACACAAGTGCTTTAACAAGACTAGATGTGGAAGTGCTAATCAGAGATCTAGAAAGTACAATAAGAAGATTTTTCAAACCATGGAAAATATAACATTGTGAATGTCTAATAGTGCATACAAAAAATGCCTAGAAATCAATTAAAAAGTAATAAAGAAAAATTATATATCTAGAAAATATAATACATAAATAAATATATATCAGATACACGCAATCCGCGGAACTTTCCTTAGTTGTTAATAGAAAAGAGTTTAAAAATAAAAAAATTATGTCAAAAATTTTAAACAATAAGCTTTTGAAACTTTCCATGTAGGATTTTAGAAACTCAATTCTATTTGTCCATGTCAGCATCATGTTAGAATAGAAAAATTTCTTAATTTCAATTAGTGTTGTTAATTTATATTTATATTAGTTGCCAAAAACAAAATAGTTTTGTTAATAGAAAAAAGTTTAGAAAATAAGTTAATTATGTCATGAATTTTAAACGACCAATAATATCGTTCCACATCATCATCCTTTTAGATTAGAAAATTTTCTTAATGCTAAGATATTATTGTTAATATGAAAGAGTTTAGAAAACAAAAAAAATTCTGTCATTGATTTCAAACAACTAATAATATTTTTCGATGTTTGCATCTGGTTAGATTAGGAATATTTCTTAATTCTAAGGTAGTGTTTTTAATAGTAAAGAGTTAGAAAATAAGAAAATTATTTCATGGATTTTAAATGGCCAATAGTATCATTTCATGTCATTGCTGCTTTTTGTTTTTTTTGGCATAAACCTCGTTATCTACTTAGGTTAGGAAACTTTCTTAATGTTGAGATAGTATTGTTAATAAAGAAGAATTTAGAAAAATAAGAAAATTAAGTCATGGATTTTAAATGACCAAGTTCAATGTAAGCATCTGGTTAGATTAGAAGTTTTTTAAAATTCTAAGATAGTGTTATTAATAGGAAATATTTTAGAAAACAAGGAAATTATGTCATAATTTTCTATTAAAAAACTTCATATTAAATTAGTAATGTTTTTATAATTTTAAAGTAATGGTTTATATTATAAATAATCATATATATAACTTAGAATAAAAGATATAGTTTTGAGAAATTAAACATATAAATGTTTTACAAGTATGGGTTTGAATGTATTTTTTGAAGTAAAAATTTTACACTTTAAATTTAACTAAAAATAAAGTTATTTAGAATTAGAAGCTTTTAACATTTGAATTAGAGATTCAATAGACCAGGTCGAAATAGTGTATCTTTTTGGGTACAAACTTTATTTCCTTGAACCTCCTCATGTATTGAGCATAGGGTATCTTTTTGGGTGCTTGCTCTTTCTCATTGGTCTTTCCTTTGGCCGTTGGAGCTATCTAATTTTCACTCTTGGTTTCATTAAGTTCCAGCTCACTTTGCTCCGATTCACTTTTTGCTTATATTTACGCTTGCTAGGTTGAGCTTGAATCTGTGGCTTAGAAGACTTAGAAATCATCCCCTTTCCTTTTCCACTTTGAGCTATCTTCTTGTTTGTCTCGTCCTCGTCATTGATGATCTACAAAAAAATGCGATCAGTTTGAAAAAGATTAGTACGGCTCATGAGGAGCCACAAACTCTCTTTAAACTCTCAAAATATGATTACTAAAAGTAAATTTAAACAACCACTTGTATCATTCTACAACATCATCTGGTTAGATTATGAAACTTTCTTACTTCAGTTAAGTGTTGTTACCTGAAAAGAGTTGGGAAGATAGAAAACTTCTCATGGTTTTCTTTTCTCTTCGATTTAGTAAATATATTTGAATAGTTGCCAAAAAAAAATTAAGAAACCTACACAATTGGTTAAATATTGAAGAATTGTAGATTTTAACATGAGTCCAATTAGAAAACTACAATTAAACATGGCAGTTTCTTAGCAAATATATAACAGAAAAATAAAATATTCCCAAAACATCAATATTGTTAGAATTTTCATGGCACACAGAGTTTTAACCCTATATAAACTATTGCAAGTACACAGCAAATGTTGTAGCAATGTAGGGATCGAATCCACAATGACCAAGTGTCACACTACGATTCTTTGAGAATGAAATTAAGGTAAGACAATATTATGGGTTTTGGTTGTAACGTGAACAAAAATAGCAAATAAAACGATGTAAATATCAATTAAACTAAGTGCTAGGTCAAGGGTGATTCGAAGTAATTCAGAGATCATGAACCAGATAATTATTCAGGGATAAATAAAAAATGTCTAGAACTTACATCTACGGGATATACACAGATGATCCATAGAAATACTTAACATATTAACAAAAATACAAACAAACCACTGCACAAATAATCAACAACAAGCTTAACTCCACATCCATTGAATCTACACATGAAACATATCAACAAATCTTAGGATCACACAGTTAATCCCATGGTCAAGCACTCACCTTAGCTTTAGGATGATTTTCGGACAAGAAATTAACAACACACAGCCATCGATTTACTCCTCCTCACGCCCAACACATCACAAAAATACATCACAACCATCAATAATTTTTCAGCCAAGATATCACAACAACTGCAGCATCAACAATCCATGATGAACTAGAGAAAACCTTACCTCTTTCTCCTTCTACTCCACGACAAACCTCAGCCCTTCTCTTTCACCCTCTTGTCTCGCTCAGTCTCTCTCTCTTTCCCTATCTTCCTCGCCACACAACCCAGCAGACTCAGCTCTCTCTTTTCTCTCTTTCTCTCACGCCACCACCAATCAAGAAAATCAGCTCCTTTTTCTTCTCTAGGTGAAGGTGACAAAAATTGAAGAAGAAATAGGGCTGGGGCGTTTTAATTAGAGAATGATTAGGGCTGCAGCGGTTTAGGGTTAATTAGAGAGGAATTAGGGTTTTCGTTTCATTTAAAATGAACCCAGATTTTTCTTTGATTTAATTTTTAAATAAGACTAGATAAAAATCTGATTTTTTCTCCATAAAATCTCAGCTCAATATTTTCCGGAGAATATTCTCCATGGGTTCTCTATGAAATTCCTACCAGGAATTGGTTTAGGATTTAATTCAAGCTCATTTAAATTAACCCGGGATTTAAAACTAAACTGAGGATTAATAATTGAAACCCCTTAGTTTGATTTAATAAATTGAAAACCAGCTTATTAAACCAAAACTGGAATTAAACTGATTCAACTCGAATCCCGACATAACTCCAAATTTCCGTTTCCGGATCACGGGTGTTACAGGTTGAAATTTCCATTTTCTGCATTTTAGTCGGTTTAAGGCTAGATCGATCTATTTAAGGGTGGATCATCTGGACATGGAACGATCGATCTGGTCATGGAAGGATAGATCTGGAAGCACACGGCAAACTGGATCGATCGATCTGAGGCTAGATCGATCGATATGAGCTCGAAACAATCACCTCTTGCTCTTTTGCTCCCATTCCTTGCTCCTTATGCATTAGACTTCATTCCAAACGTGTTCCGACCTGGAAAGACTTTACAAATACCGAAAAGAATCTAAAAACCTTTGAAAACTATGGTTAAAGCGTCAAATACACAATACATCATTTCACTAAGAAGACTCGCTAAAAAGATGGTATGTTTATTGATAAATTCAATGATAATTTATCAATGTAACTAATAAAATGATAAATAATAATAATCATATTCAATTTAATGGTTGATGTCCTTTGGTTTTGTATACTATGAAATTTTGCAAAAAGAAAAAAAAAACTAATTTTTACTTTTTTATGTTTTGTTATTTTCATAGAATCTTAAGTCATAACAGAATAATAAAACGGCTAATACTCATTAATTGTAAAGTTTTAATAAATATTCATGCATTTTGTAGTTTTGTTAGACAAACATTTTCATTTTCAATTTTACATTATTCAAAACAACAAAAAATAAAAATGATTTATTATTATGTTTTGAATTTTAAGTGACTTCCAACCGTTTGGATAAAGCTATCAGTTTCAGTTAAGAAATGATCATGATTATTTTGTGAAACCACTGATGTTACTCCATTACTAGTAGAAAAACTAATTTTCATATTGGAGAAAACGTTTTCTTAGTTTTGTTGGATTATAAGATAAGATTACCTAACTACAGTGATTTTTCCAAAACTTTTAAACAAATTATAATAAAAATAAAATAATTAAAAGCAGAAAATATTGTAATTACAACTAATAATATTTAAAATATTTATTCTCAAGTAAAAATTATAAAAATATTAAAATTCTTATAAATAGTAAAATTATATATACAAATTCCATTATTGTAATTACAAATTCATATCCATATTAAAAATATTTTAATCATCAAGATGAGTTTTATGCAAATCCAAGTTTATTATTGTTAAATTTAATATATAAGATTATAAATAAAATAACTAAAATAATATATATTATGATCAAATATTGGAAACAAATATTTAAATAATTTTATATATATCTAAACTCACCAAAAGTTATGAAAAACATTATTAGCAAATGATTTATTTAATTTTGTATTATATTACTATTATGGAAATAAACTGAACCTTTATTTATATATTAGTCCGTTTTATATAAAACCTTAAATTACAACAAACACATTTTAAATTAGAATATAAATTTATTTTAATAAATTCAAAATTTTATCTCCATATTACATGTGGATTTTATGAGTAAAACCCTACAAAACTTTATATTTCCCCATTAATTCAGAAATATTTAATCTAGATATTTGAAATACTTTCAAATAAAGAAACTGAAATGATTCTCTCAATCAATTAGTTTGAAATGAATATTTAATTTGAATATTTTAAAACAAATTAATAGAGATTTTGGCATAAGGTCTATTACTTTCAAATTTTGTAAATAATTGATTTGGTACTAATTGAAATCTTGACATATAATACACTCCTAGCAAACGTAATATTTTCAAATTTAAAAACTTACGGTTATGAGCCAAAAATATGTGAAAAATAAAAGTGAAGATCATAAGACTCTGGAAACAATACTCGACTAGTGCTGTTGAAACAATAGAAATGATTTTAATTGATGGTTGATGTGCGATAAGTTTTAATCCCATAAATATACTGCAAGTGCATAGTGCATCACAATAGTACTTAAGGTATCGATCCACAGAAAACAATAGAACACACGATTATTATGGTGATTTAAATAAAGCAAGGATGCAAAGGAGTTTACGGGGAAACTCAAGGTAACTAACATTCTAAAGTATAATAAAATAGATATTAATTTACAAGGATTAATTAAGGGTTTTATGCATATGAATGTAATGATTATATGAGATGCATTAAGAATCATCTAGAGCTAAGATTAGGAATATATGTCATCCCGCTTCTGCGTAACACAACTATCTATGCAACATATTCCCAAGCGATAAACAACTTCCGTGTTTCGAGAGAGAATCATGCATGCATTGAGAATCTAATCCAATATGCTCACAAAGTATAGATTGCAACTTCCATGCCAATAGACACTTTGCTCATCAAAAATAGTTTCACCTACTCAATAACACTTCCGTGCTCGATGAGATAGATTTAGAGCAGAGCCAAAGTGATTAATTTAGACTAAGCATTAAGAGAAATCTAATGACGAAGAACTATATGATCAATCTCAGAAAAACCTTAAAATGATACTTCATGAACATCCCTTTAGAAATCCTAATCTATATGAACAGATCTACTCAAATATGCGTGAATATGCATAATAGAAATAGAACAAAAAATTAAATATAATATCAAAGCATAAAAATATATACAAAGGTTTTAACACCTTAGAGAGCTTTAAGAGGTGAGTTTTTCGTCTCTAAAACTGGATGATTTTTACAATAAGGCATGTCTTCTATTTATATAAGAAAGGAGAAGCCCTAGAATCAGAAAAGTATAAACTTTGAAGGCGATGCACCGGTCGGTGTAACATGTTGCACCGATCGGTTCTTGAAGCATTCTTCACCGATCAGTGACAAATGTATACCGATCGGTTCTTCAATCCTGACTTTTTCTTCTCTTGATGAGCTTTGATTAATTTCTACTCTAGAACCTTTTTTTTGACTCCAGCAAGTCTGCAAACCTATAAAAACACAAAAGTACTAAAACCATCTTGTTCTTATAGAAAAGACCCAAGATTTGTTAGTAAAAAGACTCTATAAAACTGTTAATAAAATGTGTTATCAATGGTAAAGTTAGTCTACTTACTATTGTTTCACATTTTAATATTCATTGGATGCTCTATTTGTGTATTTTTTATATCTTGGTCACTAAAACTAACTTTTTATCAGTATCTTATGTTGAATAACTTTGACTGTTACATCTTCAATTTCTATTTCTACTTGATTTTTAAATCATTATATTTACTAAATCCCCTTTAATATAATATACAGGGTGACAAGATACAAGCATCTGTTAAGAAGAATTTGGTGAATCAGTTTTGTAATCATTTGCGTGAGGAAGAGTCACAGATCTTCATCAACTTTTTGTTGTTTCTTTCTGTCGGAATGTACCAAACAACAAGTGTCCTAGTAAGAAGTTGTGAACATTTGTCTTATGATTTGAATAGTTTCGAACCTGTTAAGTTTGGGGAAATTCTTGATGGAACATTGAATAAGGATTACTGGGTTGGTATGTAACTAAGTGAATATCCGTTTTCTAAATATTAACAGGTTCTTTAAATTTATATTTTAAATGAAAACTTACATTTTCTCCTTTGATTATGTAGATTTCATTGGCTAAATGATGAATGATACTCATGTAGAAGAAGTACATGTAAATGGGAAAGATACCACTGTCGAGCTTCTTCATTAAGAGTAAAAAAAAATTGTTCTATCAATGATGAATATATATTACAATACGAATAATAGAGCATATTTATATCTTACATGTTCATGAACATATTAAGATATAAATATGCTCTATTATTAGACTAACACCCACAATAATTAATAGCAAGCCCCTTAGTGGCTCAACTACCTCCACACTCAGAGCAAGGCCCTTAGTGGCTCAATGATACACATAATTTTAACCCTAAATAATTCTGCAAGTACACAGTCAATCGCAGTAGTATTAAAAGGATCGAATCCACAAGGATCAAGGTTACACTATGAAATTATGAGATTATTAAATAAAGCTAAGACAAAAGATATGGTTGATTTCGAGCAGAATTGCAAATAATTAAAAGCGGTTTAAATTCAATAAAGGAAAACACTAGATCAAGATAATTCGCAGGTGATTCAGAGATGAGAACTTAGCAACTATTCAGGATCAATTTCAGCAAAGGTCTAGAACTCAAACATAAAAATAATATCGTCCCACTCTCGTGGCGGCGACAACTTTATCTAGTAAACTAGATGCCTAAACTCTCGCTTGGACCTAGAGATGTAGATAATCATTAAAGAATGGGTTTAATTTGTTCACAACTAGCCGTACCAACTCTCGTCACCTACGTCTGATTGCTCACCAATATCTTTTCTAGCAACCTAAAATACTCTCGCAAATAGGTTTAACCTAAAATCATAAACTAAGTGATCAGTTTAGTTTAAGCATTAATTTCGACCAGAGGTGAAGACAGTATATATTTATGTATCCTATTTGTGCCAAGTTAATTCATCTCATGAATACCTTTGAAAAACTCTAATCTAGTTAATAGACTACTCAGACATAGAAGAAGAAAACATAGCAATGGAATAAAAGGAATTCATGAATAAATACTGAAAAGTAACAAGGTTCAGAATTCTTCTCAAAACAAAGTATGGAGGATCTCCAAGTCTAAGAAATCGAAACAAAGGATGAATGGAACAAGGAACAAGGCAATGGCGACGAAGGAGGAGAAGGAGAGGGTCTTCAATCAGCTTCTGCTTTTTCTCCAAGGAAAAGAACGTGTTTTTGAAGAAAGGCTGCTGACCTATTTAAATCACCCGAAATTAGGTCAACTCGGGCCCACTAATTCTCGCTGGCGGCGGAGCATGTGCTCCCACTGGGTGCTCGCGTGTAAATTGGGCCCTTTTGCTCCAAATCCGCCTCTTTTTGCTATAAAAGCCCAATAAGCTCCAGTCCATCCAATTTATGCTCCAAGACTTCATTCTGACATGTTAAGACTCAAAATAGACTCGAAAGACACTAAAAACGACTATAAAACATTAGTAAATATAGGCCAAAATTATCATATATCACTCAACCATTCCCACACTCAGAGCAAAGACCTTAGTGGCTCAACTACTCGCACACTCAGAGCAAGTCCCTTAGTTGCTCAACTAATCCCACACTTAGAGCAAGGCCTTTAGTGGGTCAACTACTCCCACACTCAGGCTTGTCAGCCTTTTCATATACTTTAACTTCTCATATTACTTAATCATTCTTATCTTATTATGTTGATCATCTTCATACATCATGTCATCTTATGTGCTAACATATCGTGTCCTAACTTATCATATCATGGCATATCATATCATCATGTAATTAAAAATCTGATAATCAAGCAATAGCAACAGCATATCTAGACTATTAATTGCGCAAACAATATATAGAATAACCATCTAAATCGAACTTATTTACGGCAATTGCCACTGTATTACTAATGATTATTTCAATTTTAAAAAGGTAATAAGTTAAATCGTTAACAACCAAACAATCAAATAATCTTATCCTGATCGTGAATAACATATTCAGATCCAAAATAAGAGGACACAAATCTTCTCGTAATAATCAGAAATTTTTCATTTTGGAATTAACTTTTAAAACAAATTCGTATGTAATGGGATTTTTTTGCAGATTTTAAAGTAAATGAAATAAACATTAATTTATTTTGAAACACAATTTGTATTTAACAAAAAAAATCAAATCGTAATATTTTGCAATCGTAAAATTCTGTATATTATGTGAATCAGAGATATGCATTAAATATTTTAAATATTGAGTAATATAATCCTTATTTTCTCAAATTGAAATTGGTAATTAAATCAAACACAATCTAAATTCAATTAATACTCAAGATATACATTAAGTATTAAATATTCAAATTTTAAATTATTTTTTATGTTTTTAATTTATGTATGATTAATTATATAATAAATAACATAGACACTTTCAAAAAAGAATATCATTCTCTAAAAATCCCTAAATTGGCATGTTTACTTTGGTATATATATCATGTCATTCAATTTAACTACACATCTACTTTTTTATTCAAGCTTTTATGTTTTTATATTTTTTTTTGTTTTTGTTTTAACCTTTAAATCATGTTTTTTAATATTTATGTTATGTCGTTGATTGTCTGCATAATTATCGTATTATTTTTTTGAATATTTTATTGTTAATGATTATTAACATTGACTTATGTTTGTGTACAACTATATGGAATGGAATTAATGGACAATGTTGGTGGTGGTGTAAGGATGCTCTTTTTATTTGAACATATGTGTAACATGTAAGCTATTTTTTGTTCTTTTATTTTTTTAATAAATTTCATGATGATGGATGAAATTTATTATTGTGGTAGTGATGTTAGTTTGTTTTACAAGAGTCAAGCCTAAGGTGTATGTAACAGGTAACCGTAACATTGTTCTTTGAGCTATTTCTTTAGTTTATGTTGAATCTAAGATTTTTGTGGTCTTGATTATTCAATAAGTTTAAAAATATTATAATGAGTAGATTTTTGTGTAAATATCACTTTAATCACCAAAAAGTTAGTTGATTTTATTTTTAAAATATATATTTTATTAGTAAGATACTATTAAGTTTCGTGAAAGTATTTTATGAAATAAATACTACAATTGAATAGTTTTTTTAAAGAGGGTATTTTCATATTTATAAACATAATTAGGGTATTTTCAAATTTTCTCTTTATAAAAACCTTGAATCGCCACTCTTTTTAAAAACAATCACGGGTTAATTTAATAGTCACAGGTTGGTTAAAATATTTCATGTAGCTTTTGATTAATATATATTATTTAAATATATTACTAAAGTAAAAATACTTACCCAAATTAAAATAAATTAAATACTGAAATATATAAAAATAAAATTTACATGTTAATTTTACACCAAAATATTGTAATCAGACTTTTCCAAAATTCAAAATGATGATTAAATGAATCTAAATTTAATTAATACTCGAGATAACACAATCTAATTCTTATATAATTGTTATTTATATGATGTATATGTGACTAATCACACAAAAATTATAATAAAGTATGAAATTTATCACAATGATGTGTTTTGTTTTTGTTATCCAAATTTCAAAAACCCACGAGTTAATCCGCCAAACCCATGGTTATAATGCGGGATGGATTAAAGTTATTAGTTTCGAACCCGTAGGCCTTGGCAGGTCTTGGCTGGTCAACCCCGCAGCTAAGTTCAACCCACCATAGGACGAATTAAATGAGGTGGGTTAACCCGCTTTTACACATATACATCTACGATACATATTCTTCAAAAATTTTAACCCATTTGGTACCAAACGGGTAAGCTTCTAGTATAAGTTTAATCTTGCAACATCTAATTCCACACCATGCAATTCTTGAAAAACATATCTAGAAAGTTATAACTGGGTTTCCACATATCACACCCTCACATTTGCCTTGCTTTCTTTTTCTGAACTTTCCTCTTTTAGACTTTCCTTTCTGGAATTTCCTCTTCGGACTTTCTTTTTTGGGACTTCCCTGTCTAGAATCTTTTTTTTAGCCTTCTGTGTCTGGATTTTTTTCCTAATCTTCCTTCCCTTGGATTTCTGAATTAGGTTTATTGGTTCTAACATTTCTAAAATTAGGTCAAAACCACCGCCACCTTCAACCAAATTGCAGCAGGAATTTACATTGGAATCTGTATCAATAAGTGTCTATGGAAAGCCGATGTCAACCAAATTGCAGCAGGAATGATATGTAGATAGTTTTCTAACTCCCTACGGTGCATCGGGAAACTGCACTTGAACTTGGGGCGGTGGCGGAATTCGATCTGCCGAGATATGTCTTAGAAGACCAGCCATTCTTTCCAACCATAGCTCCGATTAAGGATCTCTTTCCAGATATGGCTAGCTCTTGATGTCCCGCATCTCTCCAGATATTATGAGATGAAAAGGACTCCGTTTGCTCCTTTGTTCTCCCTTTTCTCCCTGAAGCAGTTGAATTTGTCTCTGAAATGCTTCTCTTCATTGATTCTCTTTCTCTCTTCTTTTCACAATCTCTATTTCTCTAATCATGGGCACGAAAATAAGAAGCCAAATTCCTTGGATTCCCTTAAATATGTCACACTTTTATTTTAGACTTTGGGCTTAGTGGATTCCAAGAAAACATATCCATTGGTACATTCTTAAGATGAACCCACAACAAAACAGTCGTAACCTCTAGTTTGTTCAAAGTGACTTAAAATCATGTAGTACTGTTTTAGGGCTAGATGGTACGGTACAAAAGGTTTGAGAAGTTTTCCTATTTCTACTAGGTTTGTGCCAGGTTTTGAACCTTATATAAAGGATTCTAAGGGTCTGTAATTAATCATTAGTTTAATAAAAGAAACCCTAAGACAAAAGGGTGTTCGCATCAGAAAATATCTCGTTCTTATTTCTCTTTCGCTTTCTTAAGATTTTGAAGAAGTCGCTGTTAGAGAAGAAGCCGGATTCAATCACGCAAGATGATTGGGAAGAGCTGCAGGAAAAGGCGGGTGCGACAGTTCGTACCTGAGAGACGTAGTCGTACATCAGGTGATCGATCTTCTTAACTTAAACAAGATTTGGGATAAGCTCGAAATGATGTACATGTCGAAAATCCCCATCTAGAAAGTTGTATCTATAGCAGAGATTGTATCTGTTTAAGATGTCTAGAGGATCAAATATTATTCAGCATGTTAATCATTTCAATCAAATCACTACAGATCTAGGGTGTGTGGGTGTTATGGTTAAAGACAAAGATAAAGATATGATCTTGTTGTGTTCTTTAACTCCAGAGTATGAGATAATTAGTTTGCAGTCTGCTACTGATTCATTCTTGGGTCCCATAATCGACACCAACAGCATGGTGGCGCAGTTAGCTCTCATGGTGATGGATTATGTGAGATTCAACCAAGGTAATGGAGGACAGAAGAACAAAAGAAAGAAGGGAGATAGCAGGAAGAGTAAGGCAGTTTGTTATAAGTGCCAAAATAAGAAGCAGAATAGAACTGGGGAATCATCTAATACTGCAAACATGGCTCAGCAAGAAGAGATAGTAAAAATAGAGTTCGATATGCTTGCAGTGACAACAGGTAATTATGCATATTCTTGCATATTAGATACGGGTTGTTTCATTCCACATGACTTCGAACAAAGAGTTGTTTGAAACGTATGAAGCTGGAAATTTCGGAACTCTTAAACTAGCAGACGACAGAAGCTGCGGGATTTTTGGTGTTGGTCATATCAAATTTTGAATGCATGATGGGGTCATCAGGATATTAACTGATGTAAAGCATCTTACAGCTGTAAGGAAGAATCTGATATCTCTAGGTACACTTCACAAGAACGGTTTCAAGCATGAAATGGATGATGAAAATTATGTGAATGTGCACAAAGGAGATATGACGGTGATGAAGGGTGAGATCACAGCAGGGAATGTTTATCGATTACTCAGGAACGTGGTTGTAGGTGAAGCTGCAGCCATGTTGACTGAATCGGATAGCAGAACTCTATGGCATATGAGTTTGGGACATATAGAAGAGCATGGCATAGCTGAACTTCATAAGAGGAATCTTTTGGATGGTTTGAAGAGTTGCAAGATGGATTTCTGTAAGTTCTGCGTGATGACAAAACATTTTAAAGCATCTTTCAAGACAGGGTAACACACTACAAAAGATTTTTAGACTATGTTCATGCTGATGTATGGGGCCAATGAGAGAACAATCATTAGGTGGAAGCATGTACTTTTGTCATCTTTATTGATGATTTTTCTAAAACGATTTGGGTTTATTTCTTGAGATAGAAGTGTCTGAAGTCTTTTGAAAGTTCAAGACCTGGAAAGCTGAAGTAGAATACCAAACATGGAGAAATATTAAGTATCTAAGATCAGATAATGGTACGGAGTATACTGATGGAAAGTTTCAGAAGTTGTGTGAGGAGCAGAGGATTCAGAGGCACTTTATAGTGTGGAAGACACCACAACAGAGCGGGTAAGTGAGAGGATGAACCGTTCTATTGCAGAGAAAACAAGGTGCTTAAGACTGAATGCAAGGCTTCCAAAGTAGTTCTAGGCTGAGGCAGTAAACATGGCGGTCTGTCTCATCAGTAGATTACCACTGATTTCTCTAGAAAGAAAGGTTGCTGAAGAAATATGGACTGTGGTAGATATTGATCTACCAAACCTGAAGATCTTTGGATGTCCAACTTATATGTTAATTCTTCATGAAGAAAGATCAAAATTGGATTCTAAGTCCAAGAAGTGTATTTTTTTGGGATTTGAGAAAGGTGTCAAAGGTTTCAAGTTATGGGATCTCGAGGCTAGGAAGAGAGTAATCAATCAAGATGTGGTGTTTGATGAGCAGTACATGCTACAGCATGCAAGGATAGATCTAGTGTATGTGACCATTGAGGTTGATACTAGTTCGGAGATAGCAGAGAAGGATCAAGAAGAAACTCCTAGCAATACTAGACCAGAAGTAGAAGGCAAAGAGCAGTCTCCTAAGATGCAGAAGTCTCTTAAGGTAGTCAGAAGAGCACTCAGAAGAGCGGTAAGAAGAAAGCAAGTGGAAGCTTGGCAGCTAACAGAGAACCATGTAATATCAAGGCACCTGTCAGATAAGGGTTTGAAGAGATGGCTAACTATGCACTCTCAATTGGTACAAATGATCTTTATAACTTTTGTGAGGCTATAAGCAGCCTAGAAAGTGATTAATGGATAGGTGCTATGAAAAAGGAAGAGGAATGCCTAAGCAAGAATTAGACTAGGGATCTTACCATACTTCGAAAAGGGAAAAAGCTGTTGGCTGCAAGTGGGTCTTCAAAAGAATGGAAGGAGTCTCTAACAAGGAACCATTGAAGTTCATGGTGCAAAAGGGTACTCACAAAAGAAAGAGGTTGACTATGACGAGATTTTCTCCGCTGTTGTGCGACATACTTATATTCGAGCTGTGTTAGAACTGGTAGCTTGCTGGGATTTACATCTTGAGCAAATGGACGTAAAGACAATGTTTCTCCATGAAAACTTGGAGGAAGAGATCTATATAGAGCAACCTGAAGGGTTTGTCAAACTGATATGATCAGGTTTTAATCTTCAAAACCGCTGCAAGTGCACAGAGCACGTAGAAGTACAGAAAGGTATCGATCCCACAGAGACTAGACTAACACTACAAATTTGCAATGCTCAGACAGAGCTAAGATGAAAATATGGGAGTTTTGGAATGTCACAATTAAAAATGAAATAAATTGCTGTAAATAAAAAGGTGTAAATCAATGAGAGAAAAGCATTGGGCTCGGGAAATATCAAGGTTTAATGATTGATAGGAAATCTAACCGAACTAAGACTAAATGAATAAATATTCTAAAACTCGAATTACTAATGACAAACTTACTACACTTCCGCTTGCATTAATTATCTTAACATGAACTCTTGGTAAGATTTCATTCCAGCATTTCTAACAAGGTTGATAAGTTCACCTAGATGCGTTAACATCAGTTGTCCATTGACTAAGGATACTAGGCCTCTAATCTGTTGATTCCGATAACCTAATCTACTTCCGCAGCATCAGATATATCTATAAATCGTTCACTAGATTTTTCAATCTAACTAACGCATAGAGATCACAGAAGATAGAGAACTAATTCAATAATCCTAATCTATAACGACAACCTAATCAATCATCAAATCCCCTTGAATACACCTCTACACCCATCTGATAGATTACTCAGACATAATCAATGAAACCATGATAAGAAAATATGATGATTGCTTAAATAAATCCAAAGTAACAATGAAAAGGGGTTCGAAAAGCACTTTGAAAGACTAAGACATTTTGTCTCTCCAAAACTACGAAAATATGAAACTAAAACTCTAAGAACAACTTATTTTTGCTGAGAAACTCGTGCAGCACTATTAATAATAAGACACTAGGTCTAAAGCCGGTTAGGAGAATATTTGGAAAATCTTCACGTCTGGGATCGATTGATCCTTCGTGGATTGGTTGATCTCTGCTTCAAAACGTACCACTTCAATAATTCTTCATTCAGGTTGATCCTCCTATGACTTGGTCGATCTAGATGCATCATCTGTTGATACTTGAAGTGTATAAACGTCTCAAACAGCTCCAAATGATCCATTTAGCTCCAATGAATAATAAACCAATAAAATTCCTAAAAAAACAAAAAGACACAAAACCTAATCCTAAGCTCAATAAGGACTGCAAAATACAAGTGGAATCAAAGGTATAAAACCCTTAAACCCATGACTCATCAATTCCCCCAGACTTGAATACTTGCTTGTCCTCAAGTAAGAACAAACAATTGAAACAAATATCGAAGAAAGGTTTGAAAACGGGAACTTACACACTCCTTTAGATTCCACAATGCTAAACTTCCTACCCTTGAGAACTTAGAACAAATCAAAGAACCAGTCAGTACTACAAGTACTTTACCATAGGCATAGTGATATTCTCGAATTTTAAATCCCTAGAGCTATACCGCAAGTGCACATAATGCAATTGTAGTATATAAGTCTCGAATCCAGAAAGACTCAGAAATTTCATGATAGACTTTTTAGTTTCGAATTAAGCTAAGCAATATGAGAAATTAAGTAAAATCAATGCAAAAAAATAACGAGATTGGTTTGTTATCAAATGGGAAAAATGTCAAGTCAATGGAATTTCTCAGGAAATCAAGTGATGCATACCAATTAATCAGTTATGATCAAATTACGAACTAGTTCTAGAACTAAAATCACAAAGATAAAATTAACAAATTTTTGTTACCAGAATTTACTATGTCTAAAACCTAAGAAACCAAATTCCTTGGCGAATTTTAAAATTCTAAACAAGCATTAAGAACAAGTTTAATTGGTTCACAAATTGTCTAATCCAAATTTCTTTGCAATCATCTAATTTGTTCACTCTAGGTTCTTTCAAGTTATAAATCACACCGTCGTGCCAATTTAACAATCTATGATCTAGATTCTAGGTGATCAGGCGAGAACTAGCATTAAGAACAACCTAGGCAAAGAACTATCAAGTTTTAAATCCTAACAAGTCAATCAATCAACAATTTCATGAAAATCATAATGAGAATGCTCGAACTTAACAAGAGATCTACTCACACATCAATTGAAAACAAAGACATGATTGAAATAGATATCAAACGAAATATATAAGAGGAACAAAAACAGGGGTTCAAAATCTTCTCTCAAAGTGTATAGAGTATTAGATGAGCCCCAAGCTTTCAATCTCTCCAAAACCCTCTTTCCAAAAGTCTACTCTCCCTAAAAGAAACCAAAAAATCCTAATTAATATTCTAAACACGATTTGGGGAATTTTGTAAATACATAAAACTTCTGGGGAAAGTTGCAAATCTTCAAAAGTGTTAATTTTCGCTTGTGGTCTGAGAATAAGGCACGTGTCAATCAACACACATAGGTGGTGTCAATCGGCACCACTGGTCATGAACGACACCAACTTCAACTTCTCAGCTACAATGCTATAGTATTCCTCAGCATCAACATTTTTTTGTCTCTGTGGAAGATCTTGCAGTAACTCTCTTAGATTTTCTTCTTGTTGCCTTGCTTGCTCCATGTTTCTGGTTTCGTTTCTCACTTGCTCGATTCTCTGTGGATTCGTATACTCATTGATGATCACTGGAATGATCTCTTCTTGAAAAGAGTTGATCTTTTCGTTCATCATCCGCTCTAGCTTCTTTGTAATCGCCTCAATAAGGAGTTTGTTGTGGTGGCTGCTTGATTTTTCATCAGTTTCGAACATCTCTGCCAAAAACCAAACAACAAAACACTAGTAAAATGTTCCTTGATGAGAAAACTAGGTGAAATCGCACACAAACACGAAAATGATCCCTCAACTATTGAAGGACCCTATTCGCGACTGTTCATAAAAAATGATCTCAAACAAATATCAAATCTACTTAAACAATTCCAGTTTTAATTTTAAAAAATACTAGACTCTTCCTAGCTTCAGATGCAATTGACTAAATTTTATCACAAACCAGTATTAATGAAAATTTGGACAAGATCAGATTGAAACCACTCAACTTCTTGATGGTTGCTCTGATACCACTTGATACGATTCCGGCGGGGGGGGGGGGGGAATCATAACCCAAAATCGACACCGAGATTTTGAGAACTCGAAAGGGATGATGCAAGACCCAATTACTGAGCACCTAGCAGTTTAATGGATCAAATTTTGCCATAAGAGGTCGTGGAAACACCACTTGATAAGACTAAGAGCTTCGAGATCGAATCACACGAAAATGAAAGCAATGATCTATGTTTTAGAAAATATTTTTGATTAAAAAGATGATGAAGAATAAAAGAGTCTCGACATAACATATAAAGAAGAAGGAGGTGAAGAGAGAAGAGAGAAATAATAAAGAGCAGATGTTTACGAGACATGCCTCGGTAAACATCACGTGGACCATGCAGAATTAAACACACAAGTTCAAATTCAAAAGAGAAGAGATAGAGAGATAATGGGCCACGTCTTGAGAAGGAGAAGATAGGCCTTGATGATGGATCAGACCTAGCATGATGGCAAGATGAACATGAGACCCATGCACCTCGTTAAAAACCTTTCCCGGAAAATCACTTGGGAAAAACCGAGGAGAAGGGAAAAAGAGTATGCATGGTCCTCATGGCCATATGGTAAATGTGTTGGGCGTGTATCTCGTCCGATGTGGCCTTGATACATCCTTGAAAGCTCAAGTGATCCTTTGGATATACACTACTGGTAGTGAAACTCTAAGTGCTTGATAGAATAACTTGTTCTGGAGATATTTCATGAATCATTGGCTTCAGCTCCTTGTACCTTGCTCTTGGAGCCTCCTAGAATCGCATCAGTGTCGCTTGCTTAGCTTTCTCACGGATGTGTGCTTGAACTTCTAAGTTTGGTGGCTCCTTTTTTGTACCTGCAAAATTGTCAACTCTTTTGGAAAGAAGCAAATGTGTTATCACAGCCATGAAATTATTATAAACAGATAAACAAGGTTTATTTAATATAGGTTTTTATTCAGGTTTTACTTGCGTAATAAAACAATTATTTTGAACCAAATGTTTCCATGAGGCACCAACGTTTTTATCTAGCTCTTCTAAAATCAACAGGCCTGTTATCACACATTTAGAATCATTAGATATGAACTAAATTAGGGTGTGAGTTACCTGAATATGGTCCCTTCTGAGTTTTGTATGCAGTACTGCACATGGGAGTGGTATTCGATCCGATGGCTCTTCTTTTCGGTTGTTGTGCATGTCTAGGGTACCTGTCCTTTCTTTGACACTTAAAGGAAAAGTCAATTGCATTATATTTGTAATATAGGTACTCAAAGTTGTATACTTCAGACTATGAGTGAACATGATATTTTTATAATACTTAATAAACTCGTAATTGTCACTTATTTGGATTTGAAATATTTTTCTCGGGTATTGCTCTTCAAATTCCAAGCTTCTTACAACTTCTTTAGCTTCTTGCTCCATGATTAGACCTGTCTGAACAACCTTTGGCATAGACAAGAGCATTATCCTATAACTGGAAGTTTTAAAACTTAGCTCAACAACTTTAGTACTTGTTCATGGTGAATTTAGTTTTCATTCTATAGAAACATTGTTTATTACATGTCTCTCAGGACAAGTCGCAGCAAAGTGTTCCATATTATGACATTTATAACAGATTACTACTTTGATTTTAGGAGACTTACAATGCTTTACTTCGCCGTGTGGTTCAAGCTTTGGACTCGGACTTGGGTTGTGAGTGACAGCTTTTGGCTTTGGCTCCTCCTTCTTTGCTAGAGTTGTTGGCAGGGACTCAGGCTTCTCCTTTACAGCTGGTGGGGACGTTTTCCTTCGCTTGGGGCTGTAAGATCTCTTTTGTTTTGCTTTTGGACTCGGCCTTGTTGCAAACGTTAGTCTCCTCGAAGTGGAATTGGGATAGTATTGTCGCATGTTGTCAGTGTCATTAATGAACTCGTCACATATAAGGCTCTTCATTTCTTTCCAAGTGGCGTCTGGTACTTCATAATCAACTCAATGATATGCATCTCAATCCCAATGGTTGAAATCATCTTCGGTGAGAGTTTCTTCGGCAATAGTGGTTTTTTCTTCTTCGGGAATTTGATTTGATGCAAACCACACTTCCATGTCGTTCTTCCATTGTAGGTAGGCGTCTGGCCCATGACTATGGCCTGAGAACTGAATGTATCGCGGCTCCTCAATGGGGTCTTCATTCTATTTGGTGTATGGATGGCAAACATCATCTCTTCCAGCCTCACTTTGGTCTTCATCCGCTTCAACAAATGTTTCTTCATAGTATTGAGAGTAAATTTCTCCTAGGTGTTCTTCTGCTTGCTCCCAGTAAGGTACCTCACACCATGGTTTACTTTCTTCATCATGTTCTGAATCGGTTTCTCCAGAATTTCTTCTTCATCAAATATACTTTCTGTTTGTGACTCGTTTTCAATGGTGTTTGGAAGCTTTCTTCATCATGGCATGATTTATCCTCAAGCGAATTTGATTCCTTTTCATAGACATCTTGCTCACGCCTCTGATCTTCTCCTTGATGCGGTCATCCGCCCTGATCAAACCAAACCAAACCAAACCGAGGAGGGCAAACCAACACTGAACTAAAGCACAAAATGGAGACAAGACAAGCTAAGGAGATATGCGAGCTTCCTTCAGCTCAAATGAAGACCACAACCGATTGGAGTTACAAGCCAGCAGACCTCCAATGGACCCAATGGAGACATACGACCATTTATTAAAGCTCTCCTACCAGACCAGAAGTATTTGAGGCATGAAACCTTGATATACAATCCTAATCCAATATCGGCGCACAAAGAATTGGAATCATCCCAATTGGAGTTCGACGAAGGAGTTATTCAGTTTACAAACCGGGTGATTTCAAACTTACCTGATTTAGATATATGCGCCTTAATTGGAGGATTCTGATTAAACCAGGAGGAGTTAAGCTATGAAACGACTTGCTCTGAATCTTGGTTCATCAGAGAATCAGGGAAAATTGGAATCATACCAAGACCTGTTTTGGTTGGAAAGATATTCGATTTCTAAGCCAAGGGAATCTACATTTGCCTTATTTGGAGCCTCTCGCCATTACTCTTCAACAGCTATATTCCCTGAAGTTTGGCCACGATTTGAATCTCTACTACATCAACCAGAATGTTCCTAGACACTCTAAATTCTTCCCCAAGTTGTCAAGACTCAAGCACAATCTGAAGATATCTACTCCGGTAGAACGGCTATAACTTTCCAACCAGAGCTCCGATTTGGGATCCACTTGCGGCTATAGATAGATCCTTATGTTAACCATCTCTCTATGAAATATAAGATAAAGAGGATTAAGTTTGCTCCTCCGTTTTCTCTTTCTACCAGGACTGGTTGGATCTGTCTTTTTATTTTGATATCTTCTTTAGCTCAAGTGGCTAGAGTTATCATGCTGATAACGTGTTATGGATAAGAAAGAGAAGAGGGAATTGTGTGTCTTATTCCATGTATAATAGAGAGTATATATAGGGATACAATACTTGGAGAGGAAGTATAACTTAGAGAACAAGCTAGAACATTCTACAAGATGGGCCTATAATGGGCATCCATCTAATTGGTTCATAACACCTTCTTACTTGTTTTATCCCTATAAATTTAAAAACAAATATAAAAAGTTATTTTTTTTTTATTTCTAGATTAATTTTGCCACACTAATAAAAATAAAATAAAATTAAGAATTTTCTATTCAATTTTCGAATTTGTTTTGTAGTAAAAAAAAAGTGTTGATTTTCTAGTTTAAAAAGAAAAGAGAAAATCAGAAATTTTTCAAAATCGATTCTTTCCATTTCTTTTGTTATTTGCTTTTAATTTCTCGTATCCAGCAATTGAAGTCATGATTCTGATCTGTTCTTTGACTTTATTTTGCGAGAAATCATCCCTAAAATCAGAGGCTATGGAATATGTCGAAGAAGAGATGAGGGAATTTGATACCTCCGAAACTGATTGGGGTGAAGAATCAACAAACTTGTGGGAGGAAGGAGCTGATCATGGCAGCATCTCATGGAGTAGAGAATCAGATTCTGAAATCAGTTATGGAGGAGAGCTAGAACGTGAGGAAGAAGAACCATGGACAGAGGAAGACTACTCATGTTATGAGCCTGAAGAAGATTCAGAGGAGGACTCATATGAAGAATACAACCCTCCCAAGAGAGCAGAGAAGCCAATCAGCTATGGAGTTGTTTCATACCGAGTACCAGCTCAACCAAAACCAACCGACCCAAGGAAGCAGGTCAACAAAAGGAGCGATTACATATCTAATTCTCTAGTCTTTTCAGGTTCAAGTAAGAACCCTGAGGTGTATCTTAGATGGGAAAGCAACATGAAACAGTGGCTGCGCGCAAATAATATCCCCAAGGAGAAGAAGTTGTCATATGCAGTAAATGCCCTAGTTGGTGATGCCTACACTTGGTGGCTGCAGGAAGAGACTCACAGCTTCTGACTGGTGTTTGATTGGGGAGATCTTAAATCAAGGATGTACCGAGAGTTTGTGAAGAAACACCAAACTCACAGCCATATCCCACTGAAGCCAATACAACACACCACACCGAGGATAGTGATGACAACACCAAATTTTGAACACTGCTCCATTGAGCAACACAACACGCAGAGATGCCCACAAGTTGCAATGCACACACCGAGCTCAACACCAAACTGTGAGCTGCAAGAAAAACCTCAAAGTAGGAGCTCAGTCTCTTTAAAATCAAGTGCACCAGTATGTTATAGATGCCATAAGAGAGGTCACTTTGCTGCAGCATGTCCTGAAAGACAAGTAGTTAATGTTATAACACTTGAACCAACACCGAATTCATCTAACTCAAGTGATTGTTTAGCACAATCTGGTTTTGAAATTTCCAATTCTAGTATAATGTGCTTGTCTTCGCCAAGGGTTAATGATGCAGGTCTAGATCAAGGTATGGAACACAGGTGAGAAAAGTAGGGCCTGAGAAAGATGATGTTGCCCAACTTCATATTAATGCAAGAAGAGCCACCAGATCACACAATTACTCCATATGTCCTGGCATCAAAGGAAACAAAACTCATCGAGAGTTTTGGTCAAGTAAGTGCCTTATTGCTATAACTAATCTCTTATGATTCTAAGACCATGATCATGAATTTGTTAAATCTAGAAGAATCTAAGGAAGATAAAATTTCAGTGGCAAAACCTATAGCTTCGATTGCTTATCTTAAACTGCATATCAACAAGGAACTAGATGAAGTGATCCAATTTGATTCATGTTCCTTTGCTTATAATAATACCATGACTGTCATGACGCACTTATTTCTTTCCCAAGGTTTAAAAACCATTTCAGGAACAAAGGAGAAGCAACAAGAGTCCCAACCACAGAGAATTAATGGAGATACGAAGTGTGAAAGAGGAGATCTCACAAAGACGGTTTCCATGCTGCCCAACAGAGTCAGCAACAAACCTTGGAGAGGCGTCATCTAGATTGCATCGAGATGGATACGGGGACGGCACGGGGACGGGAAACGGAAATTCAAAATTTTTAGGAAATGGGTACGGCATGGGTACGGCAACAATAATATAAGAAAAATATCCATAAGTTTAAGATAAAAAAATAGTCATTAGTCACAACATAAAAATAAAAACCCTTTAGTTTAATTTAAAAGCAGACTATAAAATAATCTAATCAATGATCAACTCGCTTTCTAAATCCGGCTCATCTAGTGAAAGATCCGCGAACTCCAAAATTCCCACGTCCCCCATAGAATCAAATGTATTGCCACCAACATCCCACATCTTGCTCCTTTCATCTTTATATTCATTGGAGTTCCTTGATACAAGACGTAGATTGTTGTGGATGAAAACCAAGTCTTCAGCACGACTTGGAGCCAACCTGTTCCTTTTAAGTGAGTGGATGAAAGAGTAGTACTCTAAACGCTCACAACAAGAAGATGAGCTCGGTTGCCCAAGCAATTTAAAAGCCAACCCTTGAAGTATAGGAGTCTGAGCACCAAAGTTAGCCCACCAATTTATGGGTTCCATAGTAGACATCGTTGAAATGCATGTTAAATCCGAAAAAGGACCAATCTTCATAGAAATTGGTGCATACTCATCCATAACTTTAGTATGATCATCAGCATTAGGAAACAACCTTCTAAAACACTTCATCATTTCTCGAGCGATTTCTCCATCCCTATGTGGAGCAACTCTTGCAGGATCCTTAATTAGCCATACATCACTATAAAATATACGACATACAAAGTATTATAATAGTGATATGAAAACGGAAAAAATTAATAAAAACAAAAAAAATTAAAACGTATACCTTGGATTTAAAGAATGACCTACACAATGTAGAGGAGTGTTATTCTTCGCCCAACGAGCAACTAAAATCCCATAAACAACGTCATAGAAGGGAGAAGCTTCAGACGGTTGACGTTGTTCTTTCTTGTAGATCTCAACCTTGACCTCTCCACCATGGAATCCCACATCTCATACACCAAGTGAAGACATGGTTTGTCGGTGTCACAAAACCTAATCATGTCATATATAGGTCTTGTGAAATCGACAATATAAGACACTTGATCCCACCACCCATCATTCAAAAGCTTCTCCTTAACAATGCATGCCCTCCATGTATCATCTTCTTTATAAGAAGACCACTCTTCACTTATCACACAATTACTCCATATGTCCTGGTATCAAAGGAAACAAAACTCATCGAGAGTTTTGGTCAAGTAAGTGCCTCATTACTTCAACTAATCTCTTATGATTCTAAGACCGTGATCATGAATTGTTAAATCTAGAAGAATCTAAAGAAGATAAAATTTCAGTGGCAAAACCTATAGCTTCGATTGCTTATCTTAAACTGCATATCAGCGAGGAACTAGATGAAGTGATCCAATTTGATTCATGTTCCTTTGCTTATAATAATACCATGACTGCCATGACGCACTTATTTCTTTCCCAAGGTTAAGAAACCATTTCAGGAACAAAGGAGAAGCAACAAGAGTCCCAACCACAGAGAATCCATGGAGATACGAAGTGTGAAAGAGGAGATCTCACAAAGACGGTTTCCATGCTGCCCAACATAGTCAGTAAAAAAACATCGGAGAGGCGTCATTGCCTCTTTTCTGATCAAAGAAGAACCACCAGATGCCCCACACTGACCATACCCGAGCTGCACTCAAAAAAAGACCCAAGGTAATTCCCTAAACCCTCAAGTAACGCGAAATACTAACTTGCTCTATCGTGGTGCAGGTGAACAAGTTTTGAGGACAAAATGTTTTGTATAAGGGGGGGTATGATGCGGTCATCAGCCCTGATCAAACCAAACCAAACCGAGGAGGGCAAACCAAAGCTGAACCAGAGCACACAATGGAGACAAGACGAGCTAACGAGATATGCGAGCTTCCTTCAGCTCAAATGAAGACCAAGAACGACCTTTCTAGCTCCACACCCATTTGGGATATATACTCAACTCATCTAGAGCAACCACGAAGAAGATTTATCACAAATGTTTTTCACATGAAGAAGATATTGGAGTTACAAGCCAGCAGACCTCCAATGGACCCAATGGTGACATACTACCATTTATTAAAGCACTCCGACCAGACCAGAAAGATTTAAGGCATGAAACCACTTGATATACAATCCTAATCCAATATATGCACACAGACAATTGTAATTATCTCAATTGGAGTTCAGACAAAGGAGTTATTCAGTTTATGAACCGGGTGATTTCAAACTTACCCGATTTAGATATATACGCCTTAATTGGAGGATTCCGACCAAACCAGGAGGAATTAAGCTATGAACCAACTTGCTCTAAAATCTTGGTTCATCAGAGAATCAGGGAAAATTAGAATCATACCAAGACCGGCTTGGTTGGAAAGATATTCGATTTCTAAACCAAGAGAATCTACATTTGCCTTATTTGGAGCCTCTCGCCATTACTCTCCAATAGCTATATTCCCTGAAGTTTGGCCACGATTTGAAGTCTACTACATCAACCAGAAATTTCCTATACACTCTACATTCGCCCCCACGTTGTCAAGACTCAAGCACAACTCACATTTCCTTATTTTGTCCGATTCACTCTTTATTTCACCAACAGCTAGTTTTCGATTAGTTTGTGATTTGTTTTCTATTATAGACTTTAGTAACGTTGTACTGAGCACCTATATAAGTTCAAGTATTCTTTCATTGTAACCCACCTTTCAATCATAAATTAATCAAGTATTTCGTTTTCTTTCAAAGTAGAGTTTGTGGAGAATTGTCCTTATTCTTTAGGATTTAAGTGTGTGATTCACTTAGTTCTTTAGCAGTCAGGAATCTAGTTGTTTGTGTGATTCAAACAAACTGATTCGTTCACAGATTCTGAGAGTCAATCAACCCCCCCCCCCATCGATTGAGAGAGTCAATCACGCCACCTTCCATCTCGACATCATGCTCACTTCCGCAACAAACTTGTAAACTCTTAATTTCTCATGAACATAAGTTTGGTGGATTCCAGTCTTATATCACTCCTCGTGAACCAAATTCGTGGTGTTGACCCTCTAAACTGTTGTAAAAACTAACTCCTTTACAAAGACTGGATTTTGAAATTTCGTCATCGAGCATATCAATTTCTTCTTCTAGATCGGTTCGAGAGCCAGTCCCTTCAGGGTGCTCTCCATCAGCACACAGGCTTTTCTGAGTCGGTCTCGTCATCCCAGCATCCTTGATCACGTTCATAGAATTCTCCTGTACTCAATTCAGAATCAGTACCTCCTCTCCACTAATTGTTGTTGTATTCTTCTTCTTCACTCCACGAGGACTTTTGCTCATCATCCCAATCAATCTCAGAGGTGTTAAACTCACTTCTTCCATCCTCTCCATCAGTCTCAGAATCCATGGCAGTTCTCCTTGAAGGTTTTTCTCACAAAAACAAGGAGAGAAAAACATAAGGCGACTTAGGTTAAATCAGAAAAAGGAAAGAACTAAAATATATAAAAAATAAAGCAACAGATTAAAACTCTAATTTTTCTTTTTCTTTTTTGAATTTTTGAATTGATGAAATAAGCAAAGAAAGATGCAGACACGAACAAGATGAACACAAGATTGAAATCAAAACAAAAACAGATGCATGACACAAACTGAGACTCGCAACAGAGCTAGCGGCGCTAAAACCCTAATTATAAACCATATTTTTTAAAAACATTCTTTGATGCGATGCAATGGTTTAACAACTAAGCAGACACGAATAATTGACGAAACATTATGCAGAGATGAATAGATGATGATGCAGACATGAGGTGATATGATTCACAATACTCGGAAACAATTGAAACAGGTTCAAAGAATCATACTGAAAACAATAATCGAACAAAACATTTTTTACGGGTTTTCTTTTGGTAAATTCGAAACAAATAACTAATAAAAGCAAAAAAAATAAAATTTGGTTTTTATGAAAGGTAATGAAACAAATACAAGAAAAAAGCAAGAAATAAAATTTTTATGGGTATTCGATTTAATGAAAATTGAAACCACAAACAGAAAATTGAAAAGGTGTAAAGGCTGGATGAACACAACCTGATGGATAGGAGCTTTTGAAGCTCTGATACCAGATGATACAGTATCGGAATCAAACCAATCTGAGATTACTTGATAATCAAGAGGATTCCAAGCCAATGCTAAGCGGAACTGGAATAGATGATAGAAATAGAGGTGAGGTGATAGACTCTCTCAATCGATGAACAAAACAAGTTAATTTGAACGCTCAAATAACTTATTCTGCAGCTTCAAAAGGACTTAATGAATTACTCAATAAGAACTAAAGAATAATAACACACAAAGAAATCGCAACTTTGTGAAAGAGAAGAAAACCAGTTTTTCTTATGAACTTTACAATGAAACTCTACCTGAGCTTTTATAGGCTCAGAGTACAATGGTTCTAATGACTAAAACAAGAAAGAAATCGCAGCATTCAAAAGAAATATGGCCGTTGGAAAATTAAGGTGGAATCAGCCTAATAAGAGAAGTGGAGCCTTTGCTTGTAACTCGTCAACTTGGGGAGGAAGGTGCACATTCTTAGAAGCCTCTGATTGTCTTGGAGGGTCTCTAGAACTCGCAAAGGCTGAGGAAAATATGACCATTGCAAATTAAAGGCGTGATGATCCAAATATGGCAAGTCTTCTAGGAGGCTCCAAGAGCAAGGAGCAAGGTGTCGAAACCAAGGATAACAATGGTGTAAGGTCGGAGAAAAAGGAGCACTCAGAGACATCATGGAAGTCAAGTAATGCTATACAACAAGGCAGTTTCATGAAGAGTTTAAAGTTTCACTACACCTAGTGACTACTCAAGAGGATCACTTGGACCCTAGAAGTTGTGTCAAGTCCACACCGGTCAAGATACAAGTCCAAGAAGGCTAGAGCATTGGAAATATGATCCAATTGCACTCTTTTTCCCTTAGCTCATATGCTCATCTACCCCAACCTCTAGTGTGATCCATCTCATGGCCGTCTCCATGTATCATTTGGTGTGGCCCATTATCTATATTTCTTATCTATCTCTTTCTCATTTTCAATTTGAACTTGTGTGTTTATTTTGCATTGTCTTTGCGTGAGTTTACGAGGCATATCTTGTAATTCTACGTATTTATTTTCTTGTCTCTTCTCTCTGTAATCTATCTATCTTTTTAATTAAAAACCTTTCTAAAATATAGATCATTGTTCTTGACTTTGTGTGATTCGATTTTGAAACTCTTAGTCTCATCAAGTGGTGTTTCCGCGACCTCTTGTGGCGACATTCGATCCGTTAAATTGCTAGGTGCTCAGTAATTGGGTCTAGCACCATCCCTATCGTGTTCTTAACATCTTGGTGTTGATTTTGGGTTGTGTATTCTCTCCAAGATCGCATCATTGCCGATTTTTAACTTCTATATCAAACTTTTGCAGCAAGAGAATCCACCTTATCAAGCGTGGCTTGGCATCTTTCTTTGACATTAGATATCTAATGGCGTCAAGGTCAGTATGAACAATTACATTAGCGCCCACAAGGTACGAATTCAACTTCTCAAATGTGAAGACAATGGCGAGAAGCTCCTTCTCCGTGGTTGCATAGTTGCATTGAGCTTCGTCTAGGTTCCTGATCACAAAGTAGATAACATTCAACTTTTTATCTTTCCTTTGTCCAAGCACTGCTCCTACTGCATAATCACTAGCATCACACATAATTTTGAAAGGTAGCTCCCAATCCGGCGGTTGAACGATGGGGGCGGAGACTAGTGTGTCTTTGATCTTATGAAACAACAAGACAATCTTTATCAAACTCAAAAGCAACATCCTTACATAGCAACTGTGTAACGGGCCTTGCGGTCTTGGAAAAATCTTGTATAAATCGCCTATAGAAGCTACCATGCCCGAGGAAACTCCTTATCCCTCTCATGTTTGTAGGCGGCTGTAGGCTCATCATAACTTTGATCTCTGCTTTATCAACTTCTATTCCTTTTTTTTGAGACTCTATGCCCAAGTACTATGCCATATATGACCATTAAATGACATTTCTCCCAATTAAGAACTATATGCTTATCTTCTCATCTTTGCAGAACTTTTTTGAAGTTTGATAAACATGCTTCAAACGACAGACCATAGACTGAAAAGTCGTCCATGAATACTTCCATAAATTCTTCAATATACTCCGTAAACATGGACATCATGCAACGTTGAAAAGTGGCTGGAACATTGCATAAACCGAAAGGTATTCTACGATAAGAAAAAGTACCGTAAGGGCATGTGAACGTCGTCTTCTCTTGGTTGACGGGATGGATTGGAATCTGAGAAAAACCTAAATACCATCTAGAAAGCAATAGTATTTGTGATTGGCTAACCTTTCCAGCATCTGGTTGATCAAGGGTAAAGGAAAGTGATCCTTTCTCGTAGAGGTATTCAGCTTCCTGTAGTCGATACACATTTTGACAACTGTCACGCCTCCTTTCTTAGGTATGACATGGACAGGACTAACCCATGTGCTGTCCGAAATAGGAAATATAATCCCAGCTTCTAAAAGCTTCATAATCTCCTTCTTGACAAGGTCTTTAAGATTTGGGTTTAGTCTCTTTTGATGCTTAATAGACTTCTTGGAACCTTCTTCAAGATGAATTATGTGCATACATAGGTCTGGGGAGATCCCTGGAACGTCTTATAGTGAATACCCTAATGCTTTTCTATGCTTTCTTAGCTCTGTGAGAAGCATTGATGTCTCATCCTTATTCAAACCAGAATTAATAATAACAGGATAAGTAGAGTTCGGTCCAAGAAATGCATACTTTACACCGATGGGGCACTGTTTGAGCTCGACTTTAAGTGCTCTAAGCTCGCTCCATGGGTTGGCTATGGCGGCTTGGGTGTCTTTAGGGGGTACAGGGATGATAATCTTCTCATCTAACCCGGGATATGCTCCAAGTTTCTCATAACTTTCTGCTCAATCAAGAATCTTTGTGCAGTCTTTTACGGATTCTTTTAGCGAATCACATTCACTTTCATCTCTTGTCTGAACAATCTCCATAGGATCTTCAAGGGTGAGTTCTTCACATACTCCAGTTGTGGTTCTTTTCATGTCATCAATCGAAAAGATTCGATTATCACACATCTTATGCTTCAAAGTGTCGTTCATATCAAACTTCATAATGGAATCGCCTAAGTGAAGGTCAATCTTTCCATTGGGAACATTGATGATACCTCCAGCTGTAGAGAGGAAGGGACGACCAAGAATCAAAGGATCCCTAGGTTCCTTCTCAAATTCTAGGACAACAAAATCTGTGGGAATTTCGCATCCACATATAACGATCGGTACATCAACGAGGATTCCGACGGGATGTAAGATAGAACGGTCGATGAGGACTAATGAGATCCTTGTTGGTTTGAAGTTTAAGTATCCCAAGCGATTTGCCACAGTAAGAGGCATCATATTGATACTTGATCCCAAATCACAAAGAGAACGCTTGAAAATTTCCGACTTAATCTCGCATAATAGCACAAAACTGTCGGGATCTACCCATTTCTGGTTCTGTAGTATTGCACTACACTCCTGAGGGATCATCATCACTCCATCATCTATGACAATGTTATTTGTCAAGATGCTCTCATGTACTTCCTAAGAGGTGGAATCATTGCACATGCTTCGACAAAGGGTAATCTTACAGATAGTTGTCCAACAATCTCCTTGAGCTTGGCTAGTTCTTTCTCCTTCTTTAGACTCTTTTTAGGATTAGGATATGGCACCTTAGGTTAATAGACACGTCCTAGAGGTGGAGGAGGAAGTGGAGCATTTCTGGTGAGTTCTTCACAGCTCGGTTCTTCTTCTTTCTTGGTCTCTTCGTCTTGATTAAGTGCGGTTTTGGATCCTATCGTCTCCTTTTCTGCGTGGTGGGTGTGAACTTCCTTTGGATACTCTGGATCTTTGTAAGTTGTTCCACTCCTTAGGGTAATGGCTTTCACATGAGCAACTTTTAGTGGCTGCTTGGCTGCTCGGGTTCCCCTAGAACATTAATAGACTTCTCAACAACAAATACTGTCTCTTTATTTTGCACGCCAATGCACTCCAATTTGGCTTAAACAGACTCAATCTTACCATTGAGTTATTTGTAGATTTGTCAATCTTCCTGTGGATACCTTCTGCAAAAGTTTGATGGCTAGCTTCAAGTTGTTCTATTAAGTCTTCAAACACTGAATGCTGATTGGTGAAAGTGGCTCTTTGGCGAAAATTCCCTCGGTTGAAATAAGGCCATTGATCTCTGAAATTACGATTGAAAATTCTTCCTTGGTGGTTTCTCCTCAGTCCAATGTAATTCATATCTTCTTCTTGATCATCAAACTCTTCTTCTAGGTCATAGGTACTAAAATACTTTTGAAACTTTTTCGCCATTGAATTTACTGCACTTGCAAGTTCCTTAATCTCTGTAGACTTGACCAACTCCTTGTCCAAGTTTGAGGGGTTTTGGTGGCTGGAACGGTAGTTGTCGCTCCCAGCAAGGTTGAAAATCAAGGTACGGGCATCGTCGATAGTCTTTGTAGAAAAATCTCCATTGCTTGCAACGTCAAGAAACTCCTGGTACTTACAATGAATTCCTCAGTAGATTTTATTCATCATATTACCGTCGGTATAAACATGATGGCGACAGTCCCTTTCATAGTCTTGAAATCGTTCCCATGCTCCAAGAATTGATTCTTCGGCTCCTTGTTGAAATCTTGTATCTTTTCCCTTAAGAGGTTGGATATTTGGTGTAAAAACGGTTAAGGAAGGCAGCCTTACAGTCTTTCCAAGTCAAAATTGATGCTTGAGGTAATGACTTCAACCATTTACTCGCCTTGTCTCCAAGAGAAAACGAGAATAGTGTGCACTTCAAGCAGTTTTTAGACTCCTCATTCGAACTGGTGGCATCACATACCTCCTCAAAAAGTTGTATATGGTCCATTGGGTGCTCTGTAGCAAAACCATGGTACTGCTTTTCCTTCACCAAAATGATGACTTGAGGGCTAATCTTGAAATCTTCATGATTCGGTCTCACAGGCTGAAGCGGGAATCCGCTTTGAAAGTAGTGGTTGGGAGTGTCAAAACTCATCAATTGTTTAGCCAGTGGATCCAGGTGATCCTCCTTGTGTGGTCCATTGTAGTTCACGACGTGTGCTCTTTCGTTTCCAGCAAGTTCTTGATGTTCATCTGAGGTGGATCATCAAGGTCTCCTAGAACATGGTTTTGGTCCTCCATTTGAGCTAGGCTCAAGAGTACCTGAAAATAAAAATAAAAATATCAAAGCAAAACTGAAAAGTAAAGCATCTTAGACTTATATTCAAGTCCGAAACTCGTAAGCAATTTAATAAGTCCCTGGCAATGGCGACAAAAAGCTTGATGTGTGTGGACTTTTACTTCAATCTTTTACCTCAAAAGACCACACGATAACTGCAAGTGCACAATGAATCGGTTGTTGTATTTAAGGATCGAATCCCACAGAGACTTATAAATGACGATACGAATTTGTTAGAGAGAAATATGGCTAAGACAACAATAAATAGGGGGTTTGGTTTGTGTTTTTGTCATGGAACTAGCAATGAATAAATGCGAAATAAAACGATGTAACTATCAATAAATGGAATGTTGGGGTGCAGGGAATTTCGGGGTTTCATGGGTCGAATGTATGCATAGGAAATCAAACAGGAAATATTAATGATGTGAAGTTCATGAACTACAAAACACGGATGAACAAAAGATATGCAAATCACAATATCAATCATCTAAAGTCTACATACTCCGTTACTCCACTTGTGCAGGCAACGACGCATGTATCTAAGCATTAAAAACGAGTTCGATTATAGTTCGTAAAGTCTTATAACTCAACTTACGTAAGTTATAACACAATACTCATCCACGCTAGTGCAAGCGAATTTACAACACTTGTGATGTGTAAATCTCCAAACATCAATTACAAGTTAGCTACTCAAGAAATATGCATTAAGAACAAACCTATAACAAAGAACAATGATGAATAATTCCAGATCTAACAACCTAAACAATCGACTACATGAATCCCTTTGAAACCCTTATGTATAACGAGTAAACCCTCAAGCAAAGCAAAAACATATGGATAATAGATTGAATAAATGATTAAGAGTATGAGAAAAGGGTTTAGAGATCTTCTCTGTGATACAAAGAAGACGAAACTTCTCCCTTATACAAGTAGGAGAGAATAGAAGAGAATAATCTAGAGAACAAGGTGATGACTTTGGCGGTAGAGATCGGCAGTGAGAGAGAGCTTTCGACGGCCTGGAGGTGGCCATGTGGGAACTGGTGTCTCTCTGGACGTTTTTCCTTGGGGCTGGTAAAGGCACACGAAGTCACACCCAAAATATTAGGTTAAATGAGTATTTATAGGTCTTGGGGTGTAGAAAGTATGTTTTAGGGTTTTTGTTGTAAAACTCAGCGTTTTCGGCAAGTACGGAAGTATGGCTCATGACCTCGGTCTCGAGGCTTCTGACCGAGATTGGTAGTAGGCTTGGCCCTGGTCACGGGCTCTATGGCCGGACTCACCAAGAGGCATGACCTCGGTCACACTCTTTGTGACCGAGGTTGACAGGTCGTCACTCTTCAGGTTGTATCTTCCAAACGACTTAATGGATAGATTTGATTCTTGTCCAAGCTGAATCTTGACTATTCTAGATTTCCGGGGACATAAAGATCTCTGACTTTTTTCCACTGGAAGGTCCAAACTTCTGGTGCTCTGAAACTGCATTAAAATGGGTTTTGCTCTTTTTGGTCCATTTTCCTTTAAAACCTGTAAAACCTTCTTGACACTAAAAATACTTGATAATAACCCGTTTAGCCTTGAAAACATGCCAAACTCTTCATAAAACAAAAAGAAAAAAAATAGCTAAAATGGGTAAAAATGCGATGTTATAAGCCCTCACACCCTCTTACAGCCTGTGGGCCCCACTCTCATCTGACAGCTAACGCGCTATCCTGAGAGGCTCGAAGGACTTGTTACTATCACTAAAAATCACCATGTGATTTTTCCCCGTGTTTTGTCCTCATTCACATGGTACTGACAATGACTTTCCGGTAGGTCACCCATCCTTAAATTGCTCCAAGTCAAACACGCTTAACTCTGAAGTCCTCTCTAAACAAGTGATAAAAAAGTTAATTGCACTTTGTTGACATAGATAGCCAAATCAAATCTTTTAAGTGCTCTCCATGCACCACCATATTTTCAGAATTTATGGTATAACATGAGGGATCCCATTCAAAGTTGGAGATTGACTTCCAAGATGTAGAGACTCCACTGGAGAAGTGATCTTTGCCATGTCAAAACCAGCAGTGACATTGCTTCACAAAAATGTAACCAAAAATCCTTAATCGCCAAAGAATCGCCCCATTTGCAAAACTCACTGTTTTTTCTAATCCCACATTTTTCATGATGGTAATTAGTGAAGTAATTAGTACCATAAGAACAGATTAGTCCTATTTTTGAGTTCCATCTACTACGATGGTGTTTAATTTAACCTATTGCCCCATTGTTTGATTGTTAATCCATTTTTATGATAGTTAACTCATGATCTAATGCTTTTCTCGTTGAATTTACTTTTTAATTTTTAATTTTAATCCAAACAAAAACTCTCCAAAATTATTTTGCGTCCTGTATCATTGGTGTCAAATCGTTATGCCCTTGTGGATTAATTTTTAAGTAATGTTCGCTGTTTCATGCACTGGTGAATTGTTTAAGAATATATATATTTAAAGCTCAACTCGCATATTTTGATTTTCACTCTCTAACATTGGTAAAATTAACGTGTGTCAATTAGTTAGCGTTTAAAACATGTATCAAGTTAAATCGGGTAATACTTTTATGATTTTTCTAATTAAATCTTTTGATATCTTTCTAAATGTCATAGAGCATTAAATATTCTATATCTTACCACCTCTAGCATATCTCCGTCTTTAATATGAAGGGGCATAATAGTTTTATTTCAAATATTGAGGTGAGATAACTTGTTTTTTTTGTCATCATTTGAATTGGACCACAATAGACTGGCTCACTAGCCCAAATTTCCACATAAGGAAAATAATTCTCTTACACCTTGGAGAGAATCAGGTTCAAACATGGGTTTGGTGGAATGACAACAGGAGTGGATCAACCACTGGTCTACATGTTCTTTCCCGAGGTGAGATAACTAGTATTCATATATCCATTGTTAGTTTATTATTTTTTTGGTCTTCTATGTATTTATACTTAGAGCACATTTATTGGGAGTCTCTTACCTAGAGACATTCCATTAAAAAAAAATTGAAAAGAATAAGAGATATGTTAGAAATGTCTCTCTTTGGAGAGAATCATGAGAGATGGTATTTCCAAATGTTTTATTATTAGTGCTTGAATCTTCTTTTCCATCTAAAAATAATCAAACAATTAAGTTATATAAATAATGATACTATTATATTATGTAAGAGACTCTAATAGAGTCTCTACCAATGAACATGCTTTTAAATATCCTCAACAACAAATATTTTTTAATTTTACAATTATTAAATAAACGTAACTAGAATTAAAAAAATGTATTAAGAAAATATATGATAGAAAATGAAAATTTTACAAACAAAAATGAATTAGTGTGGTAAAAAAGTAATCAAAAGAAATATGGACAAAATCTCTATTAATTGACATTAGAACCCTAAATTCTAATTTTTTTGTTTAAAAAGCTTTGAGATATTGGTACTGGACTAAGCTGAAGAAAAGAAATAAAACATTATTGATAATCCATTTACCTGTTAAATATATAGAATAATGTAATTGTAAATATGTGGGTTTTCTGCTAAAATATCATCAAACTTTATTTTTTTCGCAAGACCAACCTTCACCCCAAAGTTGTGCAAATCGATCCCATCACCTAAAAAGTCATCTGCTATATAACCCTTCTTTATATTGTCGACGTGGTCCCATCTGCTTCACCCCAAAGTTGTGCAAATCGATCCCATCCCTCACAACGACGTAGTTTTGTGTTAAAAAAACTGTATGATGTTTTGTTAATGACTCGTCGTTTTTCATCAAAAAACAACATGATTTTCAAATTAAACATCATAAATTAGGTTTAAAATTGAAGAAAATCAAATTGGGGAAAATTAAAATTAGGGTTCATCATTTATCGCCATCCTTCATCATTTACAAAATCTATCATCTTTTTCCTCTCGACACGAGTTCATAGTAGCAAAAAGTAATAATAATAACTTGTTTTTATATCTGACTTCACACCTTACTACGACTAATTTAAATCCAGATCCCATCAATTGATTGTATTCACTAATAAATTAGTTTTTAACAAATCGTAAAGAAGCAATCATTATCAATTTCTCGAAGTCTTTTCCATAGAAACAGACTATGAATCATAGAAATTACTGATTCAAAAATGGAAATCCCCATCTTCAACAAGTCCTCTTCAACTTCTTCGTCATTATCAGCTTCTCCTTCATCGTGAACCTTTAAAACAGGCTCAGTAAGCTAGATTTTCTAGGCTCCACCTCCCTCTCACTGCCTGAGACAGAGGTATCCTAGTGGTAGCAGCAATCCGGATGCATCCACCATCGGATATATCTCGATCCGTAACCGTCTGAGATATCTCAATCCGTAACTATCTCGTCTAACAAGCTACTTGTTCTTATCTCTCACGATCTCACCAACGGCTTTAACATCTTTGGAGGATTCGCTTGGTTCTCATTTTATCCGTCAGATATTGCTCTACTTCTCAGCAGAATTTCAGTTCCTCGTGAGACATATGATTAATTGGATTTTTCAATCCATTTGAGAGATTTTAATTCAAAATGATTTTATTTTTAATTCTAATTGATTATGATTATAATTCGAGTGAGATGATGAACCCTAATTTTAATGAGAAAACTTTTCGTTGTTTTGGCCACATTAAACAACGAGTCATTAACAAAACATCATATAGTTTTTTAAACCCAAACTACATCCTTTTGAGGGTTATGTTAGTTTCGTAGCAGACGCAGACGGGGCCAGATCGACGATATAGAAAGGGGTTATATAGTGGGTGACTTTTGAGGTGATGAGGTTGACCTATACAATTTTGGGGTGATAGTTTGCCAAAAAAAAAATAAAGCTTGATGGGTTTTTAGCAGAAAACCTTAATTATGCACTCTCATTTTTTTTTTGTTTTTTAATTGAATCTTAAATTTTTTCAACCCACGAAAACATTTTTACAACAAGGCATTACATGTTTTTGAGTTTTGGAGATTGTGTCAATGTCAAAAGCAAAGAGAAAGAGCTCTTCCAATTTTTTTATCTTGTGGTTAACCATTTCTCCATTCTTTTTCATACTGTTGAACCCCTGTTTTCTGATTGAAGATAATATGTCTGAACTTGCTTATCAATGATTTGTGATGCGAACTTTGGAGCTTCACCATGTCTTTCATTGTTCCGTTCTCTCCAGATGATGTGTAATGCAGCATGGAAGGTGAAATCATGTCTGTTGATCCCACTTGGTCTTTACTTGATGTCCTCATCATAAAAGATAGTGCATTTTCCTAGCACAGATAGTCAACTTAATTCTTTATAGCTCTCCTCCTACACAACCATATTTCAAAATAACGGAGTATTACAATCACACCCACTAATTGACTGCAACGTCCCTATTGCGTACAATGATCGTCATCCCCAATGGTGTTAGCCTACATGTCTCTACACCCATATGGGTTCAGTTCTGATATCACTTATAACCCTTTGTGTACCATCATCATTGAGCCCCATGCCTTCTTTCGGCATGCGGACTCCACCCTCGTCTGATGGCCAGTGCGTTACTCTCCTGAATGATCGAAACACTTGTTACTGTCTCTAAAATCACTACAAGATTTTTCTCCATGTTTTATCTTCACTGGCATAGTATGAGAAATGATTTCTGTGTAGGCCACTTATCCTGAAATTGCTCCAATTTAAGCATGAATAACTCCGTAATTCTCTCTAGACATATAGCAAAAAAGATAGTACACTTTGATGACATAAGTTGGTAAGTAAATTCACTTGATTTGTGCACAACACAAGACATCTGATTGAAAATTTGACATATATTATCGTTTACGCAACCAAATGTTTAATACATATGAAGAACGTTAAAAATATCTAAGAAGATTGAACGTCGTATAGAAGATCAAACTATATATAGGGGTGGTAATTTGGTAAATGACCTAGCAAGATGTATACTATATATAATTTTTTTAGATAAAAGGTTTGCAAGTAAGATGTATATTTAGACACGTACGTTTTACGTTTATATAATGTATATCTACGAATGCATGAGATAATATATAATGGGTACATTTTACATCCCGACCCAGTTTTTTTTTTTTTAATATTAATAATAACTCCATAATTATTATTAACTTCTAGCAGACGAGAACAATTAACAGCTCAGCAATAACGATTTATTATAAACCAATAAATTCGAATCAACTAACAACCTAATGGTTTACGGAAAACAATAACCACGACGAACAACAATTTATAAATAATAAAATAAATTACAACCCTTCCGGTATGTCATCTTGGTCCGTAACCGCAGTTCCATGAGTTTCAGCTAACAACCTTATCTTTTCTTTTACATGCGCCATTACGAATAGACGCAGTAAGTATTTAATAAATAGTGAGGAGGCGATCAACCTGTCTACTAGGTTAATTAGGAAAAAATTACAAAAATACCTCCTCCTCTAGCATAATTAAATGCCCGGACTCGACAAACAGCAAAACAACAACTTGATAAAAATTAATTCACTGCAAAATAATGAATAAAAATCAATCAACAACATTTTAAACAACCAAAACATGATTAAAAAAATTAATTCTCAACAATTAATTCAATGGAAAATCATGGAAAAATTACAGAATATAATCTCACAATTAACAGCAATTAACAGCAATTTTGTTTTTGAATTTATTTCAGCAATAATTATACCACAATAATCACAGAAAACACATAAATAAATTCTAACACGTAATTATCCCAGAAAAATTTCCGTACAATATCCGATCACAGTACTGCACTCCCCTTAGCCAAAAGTAGAACTTCTGCGACAATTTCACGTAACTTTCTAGCAACTTCGTTATCTAAACCCTACATTTCTGGACACATGACCTAAATAATAATAAAATATTTACTAATGAAATATTTAATTATTAATTAATTAAATAAATTAATTAAACTAACTACACTACATGACTTATAAGTCATCTTCTTTTTGCAACATAAGAACCATAAAGTCACGAACGTCATGACATCACGCCCATACACCACCATCACCAGAGTTCATCACCGACCACTAACAATCACAACCTTACGAGATGCCAACCTCGACACCGATCAACGTCACCAACCTCGATGCAAATTCAACGTCCCAAGCCACCCACGTGATCATAGTCTCCGTGATCATGCATCATCACGACCTATGCTCTCCACCACCATGCCTCCATCCAACCCTCACTAGAACACCGAACCATTATCCCCACCAAAACCACCACTCTCCGACACATCATTCCTGACAACACACCATCGATCTAGACGACAACACCACACCGTCACAAACTCTACGCCAAAACCTCCACCGCCAAGTCACCATCGACCACCATGATCGATTTAACAACAACAACAACATTAACCGACTATGAGAGAGAGACCCTTACCGTGAGATGAGAGAGAGCGAGAGAAATAAAGAGAGAAAGCTTCACACGAACGCAACGACGAAGCTCCAAACTCCGGTCGATCCTGAACTCAGCGATCGCCACGTGGCTTGTCTCCTCTCGCCACAAAGCTCCTCTTACTTGCTCTCCACACCTAATACCGCTCAACTCTCGCTTGATTCCTCGGTGACGGGTACGAAGGTTGGAGAAGTTAAAGAACATGGAGGCGTCGAACTTTTAAGAATGAGTCGTAGGGTTTACTTATTTTTTCTAAAAATTTCACTTAGATCTCTCAACTTTCCAATCTACACAATTCAGCCCTACAATTCTAATCTTATCAAATTAAGCCAACAACAACAATTGATTTAAACAATTCCGATCAAAACTTTTAAACTGTCCAGTAAAAACCCCAATAAAAGAAATTACGGATGTTACCATTCTCCCCCACTAACATAGATTCATCCTCAAATCTTACATTACAGAGAACATCCACAGCATAGCACCACCGATATTCTACTCAGTATAGTCACATGACCACAACGTTTTAGGCATAGCCTTTCGGCCAAATATACAACATTACATTGTTTATACTTAGTTCAAATACTCCCGGAATCCTATACCACAAGACCCCACTTGGATTGAATAAACTATACCTACCAGATCCCCACAACAGCTCAGTGTAGTAAGGATAACAAGCATCTCGAAGTCTAGCGTGACTCCATCAGCAAAAACTATGCCTACCGGATCCGCGGAATTGCTTAGCGCAGTAAAAATAATAAGCATCTCGGAGTCCAGCGTGACCTGATCAGCTAAACTACGCCTACCGGATCCTCAGAACAGCTTAACGCAGTAAAAATGACAAGCATCTCGGAGTCTAGCGTGACCAGATCAGCAAGTCCAGCAAGATCCTAAGATCTCTAGTGGCTTACCGAGATAGCATCAGGAATCACACAAAAATCCGACCGGTAAACACCACATAGCGATGAGATTCCACAACACGAAACCCCATCAAACAGCATTAGGACGAGTCCTAATCAGCCAAACCAAGTACTAGGATCAACACGGCACGATCCTCACAGCGGAACTAAGTATAAACAACTCAACAGCACAACATATTCAATAAAAACTCTGCTTTATTATTGAATAAAAGATAAAACCGTACATCGTTATAAGTTTCAGCAAAACTAAACGAGTACAACAGCTTAAACAGCAAAAAAATACAACAACTTAGCAAAACAGCTCTAGAACTTTAGCTAAGTCTCTAGCTTTCCAAACCACTTGGGAAAATTCTGCTTCATCTTCGCTTCTGGTTGCTAAGTTCCCTCCACCGCTCCACTACACTCTACGGTCAAGTACCTCCAGAGGTCTCGCCTCTACAACCATACTTGACAGAAGATCAGATGAAATCTAAGCCATTACTCGATCATCCTTATGCAGGCACTTCTTCAGCTTCAAAACGTGGACCACCTTATGAAATTTCCGCATCGCCTCTGGTTCCTCTAACTTATAAGCAACCAGCCTGATACACTCCAACACCCTAACAAGAACTATATACCTAGGACTCAGCTTAGTCTTGGGAATATACCTGTTCGGACCTCACAGCATGACCATCTTGAAATACATCATATCTCCAACAACAAACTTCAACTCCTTTCTACGCATGTCAACGTAGCCCTTCTGCCTATCTTGTGCCTCCTTCATGTTCAGCTTAACAACATGAATCTTTTCCGTAACCTCCTGCACAAAATTAGCCCCCAGGCAAACTCTTCTCCCCCACTTGAGTCCAGCACAGCAGTGTTATGCATTGTCTACCAAAATTGGGCCCAAGGCAAATGCCTCAAATGGTGCCATACCAATACTAGCCTGGTAACTGTTGTTGTACGTAAACTCCGCAAAACTCAAGTGGTCGAACGAATGTCTGCCCTAATCCAGCACACACATTCGCAACAAGTCCTCCAATGCATGGATAGTGTGCTCTGACTGCCCATCCATCTGCTGATAGTAAGATGTACTCATGTGTACCTTAGTGCCCATCTCTCTCTGAAAATCTCTCTAAACAGCGATGAGAACTTCGGATCCCGATTTAACACTATACTCATTGGTACCCCATGCAGCTTCACAATCTCGATGACATATCTTCTAGCCAAGACCTCAGCTCCGTCGGTCTTTTCGATAGAAACCTTGGTCAATCGATCAACGATGAGCCAGATAGCATCCTTGGTTCGCGAAACCAGCAGACCAACCACGAAATTCATAGTGATCATGTCCCACGTCCACTGTGGAATGGGTAAGCTCTTCAGCAAACCCCTCAGAACCCGATGCTCAGCCTTCACCAACTGTCAAGTATCACACCCGGCAACCCAGCTGGTAACATCCTTCTTCATCCCTACCCACTGATAATACTGTTTGAGATCACGGTACATCTTGGTTGCTCTTGGATGAATCGAGAACAGACTCTGGTGCGTTTTCCTAAGAATTTCCTGCCTAAGGAAGTTATTGTTCGATACACACACACTCCTATGCAGTAATATGGTCCCATTGCTAGAAACATTATACTCTGACTTCTATGCTCTAGAAGCCACAATCAACTTCGCATCTATTTCCTGTGTAACCCGCAGTCTGCTCAGAATATCGGCCTGATTGGCCGCTTCTAATCCCAGTGGCTCGGACTCCTCGCATATACCACACAACTGCAAGGCACTCATCATGCCCACTAGAGTCTCTGCATCTCTTTCTGTATCTGATATCACTCGTCTCTTGCTCAAGGCATCAGCCATGAGATTAGCTTTACCGGGATGATAAGCTATCTTCAGATCGTAATCCGCAACCAGCACCATCAAGTGTGCTGGTTGCAGATTACGATCTGAAGATAGCTTATCATCCCGGTAAAGCTCAGGCTGAGTAAAGATGTATTCCCAAGTTCCCAAGTTCCGCTTCAAACCACTTGGGAAAATTTGGCTTCATCTTCACTTTTGGTTCCCAAGATCCCTCCACCGCTCCACTACACTCTCCGGTCAAGTACCTCTAGAGGTCTCGCCTCTACAACCCTAATCGGCAGAAGATCAGATGGAATCTCAGCCATCACCCGATCATCTTTATGCAGGCACTTCTTCAGCTTCGAAATGTGGAACACCTTATGAAATTCCCGCATCGCCTCTGGTTCCTCCAACCTATAAGCAACCAGCCCGATACAATTCAACACCCTAACAAGACCCATATACCGAAGACTCAGCTTAGTCTCGAGAATCTACCTGTTCGGACCTTGCAGAATGGCCATCTTGAAATACATCATATCTTCAACAACAAACTCCAACTCCTTTCTACGCATGTCAGCGTAGCTCTTCTGCCTATCTTGTGCCTCCTTTATGTTCAACTTAACAACATGAATCTTTTCCGTAGCCTCCTGCACAAAATCAGCCAACAGCCAAACTCCTCTCCCCCACTTGAGTCCAGTACAGCGGTGTCATGCATTGTCTACCAAAATTGGGCCCAAGGCAAATGCCTCAAATGGTGCCATACCGATACTAGCTTGGTAACTATTGTTATACGTAAACTCCGCAAAACCCAAGTGGTCGAACGAATGTCTGCCCTAATCCAGCACACACATTCACAACAAGTCCTCCAGTGCTTGGATAGTGCGTTCTGACTGCCCATCCATCTGCTGATAGTAAGATATACTCATGTGTACCTTAGTGCCCATCTCTCTTTGAAAAGCTCTCTAAACAGCGATGAGAACTTTGGATCCCGATCTAACACTATACTCATAGGTACCCCATGCAGATTCACAATCTCGATGACATATCTCCTAGCCAAGACCTCAGCTTCGTTGGTCTTTTTGATAGCAACCTTGGTCAATCGATCGACGATGACCCAGATAGCATCCTTAGTTTGCGAAACCGGCAGACCGACCACAAAACTCATGGTGATCATATCCCACTTCCACTCTGGAATGGGTAAACTCCTCAGCAAACCCCTCGGAACCTGATGCTCAGCCTTCACCAACTGGCAGGTATCACACCCGGTAACCCAGCTGGTAACATCCTTCTTCATCTCTATCCACTGATAATACCATTTGAGATCACGGTACATTTTGGTAGCTTTTGGATGAATCGAGAACCGACTCTGGTCCATTTTTCTAAGAATTTCCTGCCTAAGCAAGTTATTGTTCGGTACACACACACTCCTATACAGTAATATGGTCCTATTGCTGGAAATATTATACTCCGACTTTTCTGCTCTAAAAGCCACAATCAACTTTGCATCTATTTCCTGTGTAACCCGCAGTCTGCTCAGAATATCGGCCTGATTGACCGCTTCTAACCCCAGTGGCTCGGACTCCTCGCATATACCACACAACTGCAAGGCACTCATCACGCCCACTAGAGTCTCTGCATCTCTCTCTGTATCCGATATCACCCATCTTTGACTCAAAGCATCAGCCATGAGATTAGCTTCACCGGGATGGTAAGCTATCTCCAGATCGTAATCCGCAACCAGCTCTATGCAGCGCTTCTGCCTCAGGTTCAGCTCGGGCTGAGTAAAAATGTACTTCAGACTTTTGTGGTCCGTGAACACCTGAACGTTTTCGATATGCAGATACAACCTCCAGATCTTCATAGCAAACACTACTGCTGCCATATCAAAGTCGTGATGAGAATACTTGCACTCATGTTTGCTCAAGTGCTGCGAAGCGTAGGCAATCACCCTCCCCTGCTCCATAAGCACACATCCAAGTTCCAGCCTAGAGGCATCTGTGTATACAACATACGGCTCATGTAGCTCTGGCAAACCGCCGTGCTAAGCAACATTTCTCTGAGTTTCAAAAAGCTCTCCTTACACCGTGGTGGCCATACAAAAAGGAACATCCTTCCCGGTAAGTTTAGTTATAGATTGAGCCGTGCTGGCAAAACCTTTGACAAACCTCCGGTAATAACCAGCTAGTCCAAGGAAGCTCCGAATCTTCGTCATATTCCTCAGTCTTGGCCACTCCTCTATCGCCTGAATCTTCTCCGGGTCCACAGCCACTTCGCTCTTAGAGACAACATAATCTAGAAAACCTATCTCCCGCCGCCAAAAACTGCAGTTGCTCAACTTAGCAAACAGCTACTCCTAGAACTTCTCCAAAGCTCTCCTCAGGTGGCTCACGTGCTCCTCAGAACTCCTAGAATATATCAAGATGTCATTAATAAAGATAATGAAAAACTCATCCAAATAATCTTGGAAGACCAAGTTCATCAACCTCATAAACGCAGCTGGTGCATTAGTCAACTCGAACGGCATCACCACAAACTCGTTGTGCCTGTATCTCGTCCTTAAAGCGGTCTTCCGAACATCACCTCAGCTATAGGAATCTGCTGGTATCCACACGCCAAATCAATCTTGGAGAACCACGTAGCTCTGCCCAACTGATCGAACAACTCCTGAATCTTCAGCAGCGGATACTTATTCTTCACAGTGACGCGGTTAAGCCCTTTGTAGTCGATGCACAACCAGAAATTTCCATCTTTTTTCTTCACAAATAAATTTCCAACCTTGGTGTTCCCCATAGTGAACTACTCTATCGGATACAACCCTTCTCCAATAGGTGCTCCAGCTACTTCTTCAGCTCAGCCACCTCGGCGGGAGCCATCCTATACGGAGCCTTAGTCAACGGTGAGGTTCCTGGCTCATCCTCGATCTTAAAAGAATCCAATCTTGACGGCGGTAATCCTCTCAAAGGCTGGAACACATCCTCAAACTCCCAAACCACCTCAATGTTGTGTAGCACCGACTCCCTAACCTCACTGTCAATCGATATGGTCGCCAGGTATGCCTCACAGCCCTGCTCAATCAGCCGTTCGGCCTGAATAGCTAAAACCACTATATACTCCCAAAAACCGGTCACACCTCCTGGTAAACCAAACTTCTGCCTATTCGTTCGAAAACAAATCGGCCTCTATAATAATCGAGATGACATCATAAAGCTCCAGTGGACAGACTATCAAATCAACCGGCATCAACTCTCCAGCGATGAGAATGTCGATGCCCTCAGCAAAACCTCGAGTCTCCAATAACCGACCCCCTGCGACTCTCACTACTCTAGAATGATCACGAGACAGCTCTTGGATCCCATTCTTAGACATCCAGCTCGGTGTAACAAAACTGTGAGATGCTCCAGAGTAAAACAACACATGAGACTCGATCTCCGCTACGCTTAAGGTCCCTAAAGAAACAATAAGCTATGACTATCAAACACAAAAACCAACAAGAAATCTTAACACTTAAGGAAAATAACAGAAAAGACTAAGCAATTAACTAGTGATCGGTCTGCTGCTGCTTGCTCCACCGGCCCTTGAACCCAATGTGTACACCCGAGGTGCTACTGCGGGCCGCTTTTGCGGTGGTGCCTCAATCCTTGGTGTCTGCTACCTCAGCTTTGAATAACTAGTCCTCACGTGTCCGGATTTTTTGCAGTGGAAGCAAATCCACTCATCTGCCTTGGTACAATCGGCGATACAGTGTTCTGGACTGCCACATCAGAAATACCAATACCCTGCACCCACAGCCTTGGAAGTGTCCTCCCACTTCTTCTTCTGCCCCTGCTCACTGCCGCACTTGCCCCTTTTACTCGGAGCAGAACTCTGAGGCTTCCTCGTAATCCTAGAACTCACAACCCACGATATAGACTCCGACCTCATGCCCTCCTCAAACAAGGCAGCCTGCTCAACAAACTCCACTACCGAAGCATATATTCGAATGATACAGCGGTTTTTCAGCTCTAACCGTATACCTCGCAAAAATCTATGCACTTGAGTCTTTTCATCATCAAGACCCCTGCCAGCATACCGCTTCAGCCGATTGAACTCGGTCTCATACTCCCAAAGAGACCTGCTCCCCTATGGCAAGTCCAAAAACTCGCCCTCTAGCCTGTCCAAAGCCTCTTGCGGAAAATACTTGAGGTCAAACTCCTCACAGAACTCCTCTCCGTGCCAACACACTCTCCCACCATGTGTGAGCACCGCCATCCAGGTAATAGACTGCCAAGTCTACCCGATACTCCTCAGGGCATCTGATGGTATGAAAGTTTTTCTCCAGCCTGGACCTCCACTCATTCGCCTCAACCGGCTTGGCATCCCTGGCAAAGTACTTGGTGCCTAACCACTGCATTTTCTCCATCACTCTTAGGTAGGATGGTGCAACAATCTCCGCTACCACCTCTGGAACTCCAATAACTGCTCCCCCTGGCAAAACCTGAGCAGCCGGTAACCGGTCCAACAGCTGCGTTAGAAGCCCAAGCATTGGATTAGCTACTGGCGGGGTATCGCACCCCCACCAGCTACGCCAGCCTGAACACCCCCAATAGGATGCTCTACTCCCACCTGCTCCACTGTGACACTTTGCGCGACACTCTCCCCATGGGACTTTGCTGCAGCTCCAGCTCTGCCCGCTAGACCTCCACGACCAGCTCGGCCACCATGACCGGCTTGGCCACCACGACCCCGAACTCTACCAGGATTCACCATCTGGAAAAACCACGAGGTTATTAAATTACCACTAAAAAAACTAATAACCAAAAACAACAAAAAAGTCTTACGCGGAACTGTTATCGGCCGGAAGATGACATACCCAAACACTGCAAAAAAATAACAACAAAGCAACGCAGCAAGAAAACTAGCAGCACTAAAATCAACTCCGCTTTGATACCAAATTGAAACGTCCTGACCCATTTTATTTTTTAATATTAATAATAACCCCATAATTATTATTAACTCCGAGCAAACGAGAATATTAACAGCTCATCGATAACAATTTATTATAAACCAATAAATTTGAATCAACTAACAACTTAACAGTTTACGAAAAACAACAACCACGAGGAAAAGCAATTTATAAATAATAAAAAAACTAACAACCCTCACGGTATGTCATCTTGGTCTGTAACCGCAGTTTCACGAGCTTCAGCTAATAACCTTATCTTTTCTTTTACCTGCGTCATTGCGAATAGACGCAGTAAGTATTTAATAAATAGTGAGGAGGCGATCAAACCATCTACTAGGTCAATTAGGACAGAATTACAACAATACCCTCTCCTCTGGAATAATTAAATGCCCGGACTTGACAAACAGCAAAACAACAACTTGATAAAAATTAATTCAATGCAAAATAATGAATAAAAATCAATCAACGAATTTTAAACAACCAAAACGTGATTAAAACAATTAATTAAACGGCAAATCACGGAAAAATTACAGAAAATAATCTCACAATTAACAGCAATTAATAGGAATTTTTTTTTGGAATTTATTTTAGCGATAATTAGACCGCAATAATCACAAAAAACACTGAAATAAATCCTAGCACGTAATTATCCTGGAAAAAATTCTGTAAAATATCCGACCAGGTACTGCACTCCCTTTAGGCAAAAGTTGCGCGACAATTTCCTGTAACTTTCTGGAAACTTCCCGATAACGTCTAAACCCTAGATTTCTGAACAATCGACCTAAATAACAATTAAACTAACTACACTACATGACTTATAAGTCATCTTCTTTTTCTGCAACATGAGACCCATAACATAACGAACGTCACGACATCACGCCCATACACCACCACCATTAGAGTTCACCACCGACCACCAACAATCACCACCTTACGAGACGCCGACCTCGACACCGATCAACATCGCCAACTTCGATGCAAATTCAACGTCCCAAGCCACCCACACGATCACGCATCGTCACAACCCATGCTCTCCACCACCATGCCGTTGTCTAACCCTCACTAGAACACCGAACCCTTATCCCCACCAAAACCAACACTCTCCGACATATCATTCCTGATAACACAGCATCGATCTGGACGACAACACCACACCGTCACAAACTCCATGCCAAAACCCTCCACCGCCAAGTCACCATCGATCACCATGATTGATTTAACAATCACAACACACTACAAGAAAACAGTATTTTAGCGACTGCTATGACAGTCGCAGAGTAGTCGCTAAATGGCTGGTTACTACTAAATAACGACTAAATCATGTAGTCGGTAATAATTAGTTAGTAAAAGGTTTAGTCATTAAGTAGTCACCAAATGACGACTAATTAACGACTAAACCTCATGAACATTTGATCGTCGTTTAAAAGTCGTATCGTAGTCGCTAAAATTAGTGACTAATTGCCAACTAGTCTATCACTCTTTAACGACTATTTAGCGACTATTTGAAATATGAAGATATGAACATGTAGACATATTGCGACTATTTGGCGATTACTTTGTGACTATTTGGCGACTAAGTAACTACTATTTAGTGACTATATTTGAAGTGACAACAAGAATTTGGTATGGTATTGGAATTCGTTTTGTTTCTCAAATTGATGAATTTGATTCAAATAACATTTGATTTTAACACGAAAATTGTTTGACAAAAAAAATTCATTAGTTTAGCTACAAATGCTAACTTCCAACACATACAAAATCTTCAACAAGTTCATACAGAGAGAAGAGAAAGATAAGTAACCTAAGAAGCTGCTGGAGGTGAAGTTCCTGGGGCTGCAACTGGCAGAGTTGCCATGAAGTCGAGGTAGTGCGGATCAGTTTCTCAGGGATATTTTTTAACCAAGGACAAGTGGTCGATCTTGTCCTTTTGCTCAGCCACAGTTTGGGAGTGCTGTGCTTAACGATGTTCACTATAAGCTGCCTGTTCTTCGATTTTATGTGAGCTTCCTTCAGTTGCTCTTGTAGTGCCACAAACGAGGAACCATCTCCCGGTTGCTTGCGCTTGCCATTGAGAAAATTCTCCTTGAGGCTTCCAACTCCATAAGGAGTTCCTCGTTAATCTTTCTCAGTGGGCTAAAAAGTAAGAGAAAAAAAAAGTAAAAAGCATGAGAAAATTAAAGGATATAAATGTGGAATGTGTAAAATGTTACTTAACCTGAAGAAAGATGGTTGTATACTCATCTACTGTCAGCTCTCGAGGCCGTGACCCACAGTCTGAAACAATAGAAGTCTCTGCCTCGAGCTCAGCCAACTTCTCTTGGATGCTCTTCTCATAAGTTTGAGCGATTTTCTCCGCCTTCTTATTGACATACGTACCATCTGGCTTTGTATGTGTTTTAATGAAAAACTCACCAAGACTCACTGCTCTTCCCAATTGCTCTTCCTGCAATGTTACAAAATAAACAAGGATTATTACAGAATTTAGAGTTGCATAGGGTTAGACAAATAAATAACAGAAATGTAAAAGTTACTAACCAGGTCTTGTTGGATTTGGTTGTATGATCGGCCCTGATAAGTGGACATGATGACCGAGACCATTACGGTCAGACATACGAGCATCAGAATAGGTTTGACTCCTTTTTGTGCTTCTTCAGTTTCCCAGTACGCTGTCATCGTTCTTCAGAGAGTCTCGTTGATCCATTTAGGTCGATGTAGAGTAGTCCTCACGCCACTAACCATGTCTTTCATCCGGCGTTGACGGATCGCCTCAAAATTCTGTTGAACTATCCCTGTTATCGAGGGGTTCCAGGTGTGGGTTTCTACAAAACAAAGAGAATAGAATGATATTAGTAAAAACATGGCACACGTAAACCAATATGTGAAGCCTATAGGACAGAAAAACTGAACCGTGAACTCGATAAAGTATTTTTCTTGTCTCTCCCGAGGCACACATAACCAAGTATAGTAGGAACCATCGAATTGGTTTGTAAAAACTTTAGTAATAGACCGAACCAGTTTTGATACTTTGTCCCGAGTAAACTTTCAAACACAATAAAACAAGCAGCATTAATAAGACAGGGCCTAGTGTATATGCAACACTAAAATAATAGAGAGTGTCTATGAGTGGCAGCAAAAACCAGAGAGCAAAGGAGAGAAACAAACATAAAAAGAGAAAAAAAGATGAATGTGATGATGTCATTTCAAATGAAGTATTCACATTCTAATGAGTCTGTCTGTGACTAAAAACTAATCTTTTATGGCTTTATCAGTTTTATTATAACAGAAACAGATCAATACAATCAACACAATTTATAAAACCTTTTTAATCGTTTTGTTCATGGATAAAATCAAGAACCTAAGACAACACGGATCAATCATCCACTTATGGCCTCTCTTAAGGATTTAATCAATACAAAACCAAAACCCAAAGAAGCTTAAGCAATTTTCATAAGTCCATGACTAAACTATAACATCTAAATTTACTAAGATTCCCCAATAAACAATCAAAAACCTAAACCTGAACCAACACAAATTAATCATACGCTTATAGGCTCTCTTAAGGGCTTAATGACTACAAAATCAAAGCCTAAAAAGATTAAGAAGTAAAGATGACTACAACATCAAAGCCTAAAAAGATTAAGAAGTAAAGAACACAAGTGTTAAATTGTAGACTAAAGCAAAGAGAGGAAAACTTGAAACTTAAAATTTGTTGCACCTGTCAATCATGTTTCAGGAAACAAGGTTCTCTAAGACCGTGGTTTCAGTGGATAACAGAGGTTTCACGTCACCTAAGACCTGAAACAGAGGTTTCAGTGGAAGAAGAATGATTGTAGACTGAAAACACGGAAGAAACTAAACTAGGCAAAACTTTCAATTAAATGGAATTTTGAATTTTAATAACAAACTACAATGGTCTACGACCAAAAAAAAAAGTCCCAAATGATTAAGAAGGAAAGAGAGGAAAACTAGAAACATATTGCACTTATCAATCATGTTTAAGTAAACAGGGTTGCCTAAATGAGAGGAAACAGAGGTTTTAGTGGAAGAAGAATGATTGTAGATTCAAACTCGGAAGAAACTAAACCTGACCCTTGTGGGTGTTCTTTGTGCTAAAAGGGTTTAACCATATCTATCTTGAAACACTTAGAATCTACAAGCTTTACTAACTTTCAATTCAAAAACTTCGTATTTAGGTCATGAAATTAAAACTTCAGATTCAGTTATTTACAGATCCACGACTAATTACAACCTCTGAATTTTGCTAAGTTTTTCGGAAAAAGATGAAAACAAGTTTAAGCCAACATATAGGTCAATTTCAACCAAAGCTTCAGAGTCAGTTATTTACAGGTCCACGACTAATTACAACTCTGCATTTTGCTAAGTTTTTTAGAAAAAGATGAAAACAAGTTTCAGCCCACATATAGGACAATTCTCTAAAGGGTTTACTGACTTAATTACTACAAAATCAAACCGTAAGAAGCTTCAGATTTAATAACTATGGCTTAAAAACATTTATCAAATTCCAACAAAAGCTTCAAAGTAATTAATTTTACTGGTCCATGACTAAATTACAACAAGTAAATCATCCACTTATTGCCTCTCTTAAGGATTTAATCACTACAAAACCCAAACCCCAAACCCCAAAAAACTTATAGTTTTCATAACAATGGCTTAAGCTTCAGATTAAGAAGATAAAGCAGAAGCAATGAGAGTTTAGGAAACATACCAAGTAGAGTTTGGCGTTGGTGTGGGAGAGAGGAGGGTGGTGAACCTATCCCGGTCTGGCACCAGAAGCAGAGCATTGAGAGTCCTAAGCGTGTCCTCCTCAAGATCAGGCAGAAATGATTCATCTTCCTCAATGTTGTTTCCTTGTGATGAAGGATGACTCTGACCATGAGAGTTATGAAGTGGATAGCCTTGAGGGTCCTGCAGTGGAGTGGATTGTGGAGGGTCCTGCAGTGGAGTGAATTGAGGAAGAGGATTGTTCTGGACTTCTTCTGACGAAGGAGTGGCAAATTCTTCACGATGTTGAGGAGGAATGGATCAGAAGAGTTGTTGTGGCGGTGGATAACTCCCGATGTGTGGTACTGTAGTGGACAGTTGAGCTACGAAAGGGACTTGACCTTGAGGCGAGTGAGTAAGAGGAGCTTGGGCCGCCGGCATGAAGTTGTATTGGGAGGGTAGAGGGTTGGGTCTTCGTGAAGGAGTAGTGGAGGGGTTGATGCCTCCAGGTCTATGAGACACATTAGGAACTGTTCTTCTCCTCTGATTTCGCTTAGGAGGCATGGAAGTTGTAGTTTAGGGTTTAAAATCGAAGAGAAAATAGGAAATATAAGAGGATTGGAAGATGGGAAGTGAAGATTGGAAGAAGAAATCGAAGAGGATTTGAAGATTGGAAGAAGAAATCAAAGATAGAAGAAGAGTGAAAGGGGATCGAAGATAGAAGAAGAGTGAAGATAGTAGAAGAGTGAAGATCGAAGAAGTAAACCTCATATTTTTAATATTTTTTTAATTAGTTTTTTTTTTTAATTAGGTCGAATAATAGTCGTCAAATTAGTGATTATAACGCGACTAATATTTCTCGTCTGCAGTAAAGTCAGAAATTAGTCGCTAAATTATGACTAATTTACCGATTATCTTTAATAGTCGCTATAAAGCAACTGCCATATGACTAAATGTTATTAGTCGCACAAGAGTCGCGATGAGTGGCTAAATAGTCGCCATATGTAGTCGGTAAAACGCTCTTTTCTTTTAGTGACAACAACATGAACCGACAAAAGAGAGAGAGACCCTTACCGTGAGATGAGAGAGAGCGAGAGAGAGAGAGAGAGAGAGAAAGCTTCACACTCATGCCACTTCTTTAACTTCTCCAACCTTTGTACCCATCATCGAGGGATCAAGCGAGAGTTGAGCGGTGTTAGGTGGGGAGAGCAAGCAAGAGGAGTAGTAGGGTTTACTTATTTTTTCCAAAAATTTTACTTAGGTCCCTCAACTTTCAAATCTACTCAATTCAGCCCCATAATTCTAATCTTATCAAATTAACCCAACAGCAACAATTGATTTAATCAATTCCAATCAAAACTTTTAAATTGTCCAATTAAAATCCCAATAAAAGAAATTACGGATGTTACAATATATATACGTTTACATATATTATGGTTATTTATAGAAATAAATGAATGTGTCTTGCTAGTTGTATTTATATACGTTCCTAAAAGTAGTGGTCCATTGCAAATTAAAAATAACTAAATTTGGGTTATTGCGAGTTAGTACTAATAGTAATAAAAACTTGAGCCCGATAGACCTTTCCTGGGTTCGCATTCAAATGTGGTCCGCTGCACTAAAATATATTAATACTTAGTCACTTTTGTTTTTTGAAAATTCTTTTATTTAGTGTACTATTACCAACTTATATATTGAAGATTATGGGGACCATAATGCATAAATTAGGCTTCCAAATTGTACTAAACCCTAATATTTAAATCTCACGCTGAGCTTTCAAAGGTTGGGGACGGACCATCCGATTTCGCAGTCCGAATATTTAAAAACATAAACAGACAAAGAAAAGTAGAAAACGATATTTCATAAAATACTATTTACATTTTTCCATTAGTGGGATTATAAGACATGGGTTACTAGGATGATGGATGACATACTCCTTGGGAGCAACTAGTGGGTATAGATATATATAAGAATCACGTAGATGTGGTACCACAAATGTAGGCCGAAGGGGAACTCTTACACGATGTCGCAATTCCTAAGACAAGTTTGAATATTGCAATTGACCCTTTGATGAGATTTAGGGACATAACTTTTCTTTTCTTTTTTCGTTTACCAACGTAACGCTCTCTAATCTCTATACATATAAGTTCTTTCTTTCAAGGGTAAATACCGTCCCTACACAAAATACGTAAATCTCTTCAATCTAAATATATATACAGATATAAAGATCCAATAACAAAGTTTGAAGTTACATACGCGTAATCTATGATCCCAGCTGAACCATGGTATACGATTTTAACCAACAGCAATAAATCTTTGGTACTAATCTGATTCCGAATATGATTATCGGAAAAATATCATACATATTTATATTTGCAAAAACATGCACTAGCCATATATATATGAAAGGAAATAAAAAATAAATATATTACTTGTTTTTATATGCTTTAAATTTGATCACATATTGCTTGTGGTAGCCATGAGGAACTTGAAGAATTAGGGTTGTATTTATATTTTTTTTTTGCCAACAGTGATACATTCAGAAATCTAAACCAATTGTACAAGTTTTACATAAATCCGTACTAGTTTTTATGTCTTATCATTTAAATTACTTGAATTAAAAAAAAGGTCTTGATCTTCAAGAAATCCTCCAAATATGTAGAGAATGCAGATCAATTCACTAATATAAATGTTATCAGGCCAACTCGGAGTAATCTGTTGTAAATGGTACTTCTGCTTTCTCCTTTCATTCTATTGTATTTTGAACTAATTTCGTTGTCCTTTTCTTGTGGTTTTAGGCAACTCAACGTTGATGAACCAAGTATATTTTTATTTCGTTTTTTGCATCTCTAGCTTGTTTGTCAATATCTGTTATAACACTTATTATGGTTGGAAATTTGTATTCATCAAGCTCTCCGGATAAGAATAGGAAAAAGAAGTAGCACTTACTTAATAACACAAGTTGTTATAGAAAACAATAGAAGATTGATTAATAATTAAAGGATGACAAGATTCTTAAACTTAATAAAAAATGAGATATTTGAAGATTAGGGAAGATGCTATGCATATAATTGGGCACCATTCTTGCATGCTCCAATTTGCATCATCAACCTTTTTTTCCTTTTGAGCATCCATCACAATAATTATGAATCGATCCCTCTTTTGGAAAATAATCTCGGTTATATACTCAAGTGGACGATGACCACAAAATGAAACTATTGAAACTTACAAATTACAATGCATCATCATCCGGCTGTCGAATTACGAATGTGTTTAAAAAACATCGAAAAAGTATACATATTTTTTATTATTATTAAAGGAAACGGGTTCTTTCAACATTTTCAGTTTTGAAACTCTTGATAGTTTCTAATTTCTTCCTTCTTTTGTCAAAGACAAAAACTGCTTGGTTTTTGTCATAGTTGGTTAAGAAAGACGAACTTGCCTTTTTTAGGATTTATATATACACGATATATTAATGTAAATTTATGGTCGATATTCAAATTATGCTTAAACTAAACCCTAAATCCTATTATATGCATACATATATTTTATTATATAAACTTTAGTTGTTTTCACCAGAAGCTGACTTGTGTGCAAATTATAATTAACAAGATCATATAATTGGTTTATCGATTTAAATTATGACATGTGTAAATAAATTATTTCTTTAATAAAAATAATAAATAATCCAATAATAATTTTCATTTTTCATTTTTTCTATTATATATTTAATCTTATTATTTCAATAAAATTTAAAATTTTCTTTGAAAATTTATAGTTTTAGATTTCATATTATTTAGAATCCAATTGAAAAACTTCACACGTTTCTAAAATTGTCAACGAAAAAATATTGTTTGAGTATAATCAAACATAATACATTATCCTAAGTGGTTAAATATTAAATAAATTATATAATAAATTGATTGGATAAACCATAAATATATCTAAATTATTGGCTTAAATCAACACATAAATCTATTATATTTCATGGATCAAATAGTTAAATAGATCTAATAAATTTATCATCATGAAATAATATGAAATAAATAATTGTGTGAAATTTAATAAATTATAGAATCACAATTTTTACAGAAAAATATAAAATAGATGTTTAGTGAGAAATATGTGACATGCATGCAAGAAATCGAATATTATATAAGTTATAAGTACAAAAAAACTTAAATAAATAGGAATCAACAAACGGAAATTTGATACCATATATTATGAGAATAATAAATAAATGAGAATTTAAAAACGATATTCTAATCATACCCGCTAAGCCCATGCTTACTCTTTTTATCATAAGGTTTTGTCATTTTTCCAATGGTTACAAGCGACACATCCTCTCAATCATCCTTGCTGGTTATGATATTTGCATCACTCGGACCGAATAATATTTTTCGTTAGAATTTTATTGTGACAAGAATTTAATGAGTTCCAATACGTTCTTGTATGTTTTATCTCAAGTTGAGATAAGATGATTGATCTTATATTAATAATTTTTTTATTATTAACGTTTTATACCATGAAGAGAGTTGCTCCAATACATTGTCTTCGTTTAATATGGTATCAGCGTCGAGATTGTCGACTCATGAAAGGTCCAACAGTAAAAATAGAGTTTATTACTGGTTCAGAAGAAGGATCAAGTTCGAAATGATAATATTTCGAACTTGATTTGATAATATTTTAATCTGTATCTTCTTATCCGTTCTTTTATTTTATACCATATGGTCAAAAGATCCAATGGATTCACCGCATTTGTTCGTAGAACATTGATTTTGATAATTGCAGGTTTTATATTGATTTAGAACGGAGCCAACCTCCGTACAGTTAAAACAATAAATTGAATTAATTATTTACTTTATTAACTAATTATAATAGTTGACGCCAAGACTATTTCAGACACATAGACATTGTACATAAATAATTTTCTTCTTTCACTTTCCCTAATTGTATCATTAATTTGATACTTTCTCCTTTTTTCCCATTTGCCGTAGTTATGTATATAAAACTAAGTTCACAAAAATATAAACTTTCATATAATGTTCTGTAGTTTCTCATCTTCCTCTACTTTTGTTGTTTTTAAGAGAGAGAGAATCTAGGGTTTTTTTTTCTTCTTCTTTTGGTCAAGGTTTCTAGATCTTTTAAACTTACAAAATTTTGAAGAGATGGGAAGAGGAAGGGTTCAGCTCCGGCGGATCGAGAACAAGATAAGGAGACAAGTGACATTTTCAAAGCGAAGGACTGGTTTGATGAAGAAAGCTCACGAGATCTCAGTGTTATGTGATGCTGATGTTGCTTTGATTGTCTTCTCCCCTAAAGGCAAACTCTTTGAGTACTCTGCTGGTTCCAGGTTTGAATCTATTCTTAAGTCAATTGAAATATTTTATCCTCTGGTTATTGTTTATTTAAGACCGCATATCTGTCAACATTATATTTCATGTTTTGATAGATTGACGAAAGTGATAGGCACGTAGCTAGTAGGGATTGATTTGAAAGTGGCTGAGATATTTTGATTCAATAGATGAATTTGTAGTCAAATATATGTGTGTAAGAGTTTAATACGGATGCTTAGTTCTTTGCATCTAAGTTAAAGAAGAATGATACTACCCTATATCGATATATATATATATAGATATATATTATGTCAAAGAAGTTAGTAGAGGTGATCTTATCAAACCATAATTTTGAGATATATCTAATTTATTTCATAGTTAAGTATTTTTTGTTAAATTGATTTTCGAGATATATGTTATATACACCAAGAAAGTGTCAGAGATCTTCCTTTTTTTTTGGATAAAATGTGAATTTTGTTTACCAAAATAAGATGGAACGATAATTTATTGCATAAAGCTTAAAGCTAAGGAGCATGGGGTTAAAAAAAAAAAACCCCTTTCTAACTAAAGTTCATCAATGGAATCAATGCTTACATATGGGTGAACCAAATAGAGAGAAAATTCCTACAGCTTTTTCTTGTTCGATGAGCTAGTAAGATGTCTCTAATGTTTCGATCAATCTAGCGGAATAGTGCAGTAAGTAGCAGACAAGGAAGAGTTGTTGTGGATTCGATTGTTTCTTTCTCTCCAGAGATCTTCAGAGATCTTCCTTTTCGTTTATGTGTGAGTTTGGTTCTTCATTGGAAAATTTTGATTTATAGAAAAGAAAATTAACATCATAAGGTTGAAGACAAAATTTTGATATAATATCTACACAATAATTTTAGATTTTAGATCAATGAGTAGATATATCACTTTGGCTATCTGTATACTACACATATCTTAGATCGACGTTCAGAATATTTATTTTAAAGATTGAGAAAAAAATCAAGTAAATAAGTTTCATAAAAAGGGAATCAAAATCATTTTTACTTCTTTCCTAGAGACAATCATTTGGAAGACTCTGAAAAGCTCTCATCCACGCGCATCTCATCCAGCGCTCTCAATACTCTCTCTCAAACCCTCATCTCGCGAAACTGGCAAACAATCAGCGTCAAGGCTGGAGTGCGGTGGCTCTGGCAGCACCGGCTTCAGCCTCCATTGTAAGTCTTCATCTATGCTCTTGTACGGCGTTCTGAAGTGGTAGATCAGTGTCCAGTGGGGGTTGGATCTCGGAATCGGTGGCGTTTTTGGTCGCAGTGCACCCTTGGTTTCCTTAGCAGTTTTCAGTCTGGTCTCTCTTCACGGGTTTCTCCTTTAGAGCTTAGGAACAGTTGCTTTCCGGTGGTTGAGACTACGACTACGGTGGCTTGTCGTGGTTTCCTAGGTCTTGAACAATGGCTCTGGCGGGTTATCTCCGGCACACCTGGTTAGCATGTGTGTTGTGGCGGTGGATTTGGTCTTCTTGGGTTTTGATGCTGGCGAGGCATTTGAAGACTTCTATCTCCGTGGCTACACGTCTCCCTCCTTTGTGTTCTTATGCTCATTTTTATGTGTTTTTAAGGGTTGACTTGTTCGTCCTTAGAGCGGTTCTTCACTCTGTTTGGGATAGTTCGCGTTAAACCTAGGGTGTTTGAGAGGAAGTAGTAGTTTGTTTAGGTGAAAATGCGTTTTTTAAGTGACCTGAGATCTGGTCATTGCAGCTTCACGAGACCTAGATAACTAGGTGTTAGGCTTATCGAGATCCGAAGGCATTGTTTGAAGAGCACAAAGGTACCGCGATGTTAGAGTTTGCCGAGGTCTAGTGGTCTCGATGTTAGTTGAGCAGAAAATGCGAGTTGTTAGGGTTGTTTTTAACTCACTATTGGAGCTTATCCGACTTTGATTCATAGTGGAATCGACGATTACCGGTGTAGTAAAAGCTTCTGTGTTTGAGACGGAGCGGTGGTTCGTGTTAGGTGAAGAAGCGTTTTCGAGGTGTCCTGAGACCTGGTTATGGCAGCTTGACGAGACGGAGATAGCGAGGTGTTAGGCTTATCAAGATCTGTATATGCTTTATTTGAGGGTGGTGAAGCTACCGAGATGCTAGATTTTGCTGAGATCTTGTGGTTTCAGCGTTAGTGTGGCAAAAGTTGGGAGTTGTTAGGGTGGTCTTCGAGTCACTTTTGAGGCTTATTCGACCAAAATTCTAATTGTAAGCAAAGATTAGAGGTCGCCAATTTGAGTGTCATTTGGGATGAAACTAATATTATATGTTGTAGTTTTGTGCCTGGAAGGATTACGAGTTTCTGCTCAGAACCTTCTGGTATTTAGAAGAAAAAAAATAAGTATATTGGTGCAAATTATTATCATTCTAGGCTTTGATTTCGTATTGAAATTGTTATCTTTCAAGGCATTCATTTCGTACTGAATTAATCTCATTACTGTACACAAATATACTAAAGATAGAAATCAAATCTACTATAAATAGGAAAAGTGAGCTTTTCATCATGATTGTAATATCAGAAATAGTAGACATGAAAGTAAGTTTTTTATTACAATGAACCTTTAAGTTGTACAACCAAATTTTCTTGGAAGTATGACAATCCTTTGTCATGGAGCTTTGTGCCTTGTTTGTCTTTTTGTTGGTCGAACCTATGACTAACCTCGATCTTCACATGAAAAATATACAAACCCATGACACTATTTTTCTAGCTTATGAGTTCAAGTATGTCCAAAACTTAAAATTGCTTGTAAACTTCTTGATTAATCTTGATCTTAATTAACCAATTACCTCTAAAGAAGTAAGAAGTTTGCTCGCAGATTTCGAATTTCCTTAGAAAGGATTACATTTTTCTTAGGAATTTTTTACAAAAAAGGTGAGCCAGGCAACAGAGACTTTGACTTTTTGGCCCATAACTTCTTTATAAAAATAAAACAAAACAATATTCGTCTATTGATTACGTTAGTCTAAACAATACTGTAAAACAGTGTATAAAACGATATGCAAAATGAATATCAAAGTTATCAATAGTACTAAACATGATGTATATTAATTTAGGTATATTCTTGTTTCCTTTTCCAAAACTAAAAAATACAGAAAAGAGTTTACCAACTAAAGTGAATGATGAGTATTCAATATGTTCAATATAAGGTATCATGATACTATACATCGAGTATTTATTCAATTTTTATATAACGATGTTTAGCATGGAGAGAATTCTTGATCGATATGAGAGATGTTCATACGCCGGTCAAGATATTCCTACACCATGTTTGGATTCACAGGTTCTTAAGCACATCAATAAACATATACGACATATGTAACATTATCTATCGTAAATTTTACTAGTTTGTTGTTGTTTTTAGGGAGAGTGCTCAACAGAATGTTCAAAGCTCTTGAGGACGGTTGATGTTTTGCAAAGAAGCGTAAGGTTGGAAACTTATTACTAAAGGAACATATACATCAACTCATTACTAAAGGATATCCATACATAAATATATTATATCTACAAATATGCTATATAAGAAATTGAATCTTCATTTTAATTATTTCTTTATTTTATATAATAAGGCATTTAAGAGGAGAAGAGGTGGAAGCTCTAAGTATCAGAGAGCTTCATGGTCTGGAGATGCAACTTGATACTGCTCTCAAGAGAACTCGCTCTAGAAAGGTTCTTTATTCATATCCAAAATAACATTATATATTATATCTTGTTTACATCCATGGATCATTTGTACTCAAATTGTGTATTTCTAATAATTTTCAGTGTGTGTATACATATATATATATATATACACGTACATATATCAATACACTACATCTAATATTGTACCTATTATTTTGGTTTGGGAGCACAGAACCAGCTTATGGTAGAGTCCATAGCACAGCTCCAGAAAAAGGTAATAATATATTGATTTAAAGACAGTTGAACTTTTTTCTGGTTGTACCTTACAAAACTCTTCAGTAACTTCTGGACTTTCTTTGCTATTTGGTTTGTACAAAATGAAATACTTGGACTATATGTGGTCTTCACAATTACTCGTCTTTTTTGTTTCGAACAAACAAAACGCAAATACAGATTAATCCTAGATCTAGAATACTTGAGTGTCTGTACTATTAAGTTCATAAATGTAGTACTTTTCTTTTGTTGGCATAGGAGAAGGAACTGAAAGAGCTGAAGAAACAGCTAACAAAGAAGGTGAAAAGGATTTCATAATCTTTGATTTTATGTATAAAAATGATTTCTTATTGAATGTAGAATTTTACATAGCCTTTAACATTTTTGGGAGACTAGTCTACGTTTCAGATTAAATTCTCCCAATTACATTTGTTTGAATGTTAAATCAATCGCAGAATGGAAGATAGTAACCATAACAAGTAATGAATTTGGCAGGCTGATCAATCAGAAGACTTTGAGCCACAAATTTTCAGTCAAGACTCACCCACCTTGGCAATGCCGCCATGTGAGTCACCGCACCCACTGCCCCAATCTATATCTCCTCCTCCGCCTCCTCAATCTTTTAGGTATTTTAAGCTTTCAGATTTCTATAATTCTATATCACTTCCCTAATAATGATAGTATGCTAATGTGTTAAAAATACAAACTATAAATGTGTTAATGTTGAATAATAATGATCGTAAGGTGTGGTTTAGTCCGTTAGGGTGGTCCCGCGTTTCTTTGTCGGGTTTCTGTTGATTTTCTTTTGGCGCACTCTTATTATATTCTATCTTTTGGTCCGTGTTTGGTTCTGTTGTTATTTTGTTGTTTCTGTAGATTTCGGTCAATCTGCTTTCTTGTTGCCTCTGTAATCTTCTGTCACAAACTGATGCAGCGCATCTTTACTATTACTTTTCTTATACTTTTGGGTTTTATCTTTGTATAGAGTAGTTAGCATTGCCACGGGCTTTACGTTTTAATTGGACATGTTACTTGTGTCGCAAGTCTAGGGTTTTACGTATTCATTTTGTTATTTAAGTGCCTCCTTTGTGAAGAAGAGAGCCAGTTTTTTATTGAATTAAAATCAGAGCTTTTCAAGCTTCTCTTTCTCTTGATAATCGATATTCGTAGAATCAATGGTCTTCAAGTTGTTCTCTGTCCGGCTATTCTCGCAAATCAACGAACAGAGAACTCTTGTTACGGTTAGGCTGTGCCACCTTTTGTATTAGAGCATGTGACTTTCCAGTCAAATTTTTTCCTGACATCGATTATGGTTCCTAAGTGCAACACTCAGCATCACAACCACAGGCGTGCTGATGAACCGCTGAACGAATAGGCGGAGTTATGGAAAACCCTATTGGCAATGCAGGAAAATATCCAGGCAACAATTGTCAACTCATTTCATGAATTGGTACAGACGGTTTTGCAAACTCGAACCCGATCAGTGGCATCTGGGGAGGAGGAGTCAGAGGACAATCGTGGCAACCTTTTTGCATGAGATCATTTTCACCAAAACCGCGAAAACGATCATGAGCGTGAGGACCGACGATGGGAGCTGGGACTTAAACACGACAGAGTTGAGTTTCAAGGTAGCGTTCGCGGCGAGGAGCTGTTAGATTGGCTTGTCGCGGTGGAGGTGGTGATGGAATTTAAGCAGGTACTAGAGGAGAGACAAGTGGCTTTGGTGCCGACATCATAGTGGATGCAGCTTAAGGCGACCTGGGCTCGTATAGGGAAGAGCAATATTTTGACATAGTCTAAGTTTCAGAAATTGTTGAAGCAATCCTTTTTGCTGCAGAATTATGTCTGCACAATGTGCACAAGACTGCAGAATTTGCGTCAACGATCATGATGTGTCGATGAATACACGGATGAATTTTATCTTTTGATTACTCGAAATGAGATTTTGGATAGTGACATTCAGTTGTTGTTGCTTTTTATTCGATGTTTGCGGAATCAAATCCAAATGTTTGATCCCACACCGATTCAAAAAGCTCTTAGGCGTGCACTTGCTTTTGAGCAATAGTTTCATGCAGGATCAAGTTGGAGGGCACCGGGGTGCTTAAATCGAGTTAGTACTGTTGGAGAGATAGTTTAGACAAGACCAAGATGGTGAGAGGGAGAAAACAATGCATCAGCACGACATAAGGTAACAAATGTTGGGGGGAGAGGAGCAGGTGTTATGACTCTCTTCTAGGCCCAATGCATTACGTTGCTTCGCTTGTGACACGCAAGGGCACATCTAGACAGCGTGTCCAAAGCAACACCGGCAGGGTTTGCTGTTGGATGATCCAAAGTGGGATGAGGAGGACGTTGATGATACGGAGTTGGAAGGCCAAAAATTACCCGTGGATCGTAATCTTGGTGATCAAGAGACTTTGTTAGGGTGCCTGTTTGCTTGGATCCTGTTGTGAGTGAAGAACCATGGTTGCACACTAATATTTTCCAGTCCACATGTACAATTAAGGGTAAAATGTGTCGATTTGTGATCGATTATGGTAACTACCGCAACATGGTGTCTGATGAAACTTGTTGCTTGTTGGGGTTAAGACATGAAGAGCACCTTACACCTTACAATCTCACGTGGTTAAAAGAGGGTACAGAGATATACATCACTCGCCGCACTCTGGTCTCTTTTTCTATTAGTCTTTATTACAAAGACAAATTTTTTTGTGATATTGTTCCGATGGATGTGTGTCATTTGTTGTTGGGTCGGCCGTGCCAGTCTCATCATGATGTCTTTCACAATGGAAAGACTAATTTTTATAGCTTCATCTTCGACAATCGCAAGATTGTATTGTTCCGGGTCCTGAGTCAACATTATGACCGGCCGCTGCACCAGGCATTGTGCCTACCGGCCACGTTGCTAGAGCACCTCTACTAACCAGGTCTTGTTGTGTTCCTTACTGTTTAAATCAGAGTTTCAAAAGTTGGGTTTTGCTGTAGTCCTTTTATCGGTAAATTCAACACCGACAGCCCAGACCTTGCATGTAGAATAGATCACGCAGTTGTTGGATGAATTTATCGACGTTTTTCCAGCAGAGTTACCAACTGATTTGCCCTCGTTGCATGACATTTAGCACCAGATTGACTTGGTCCTAGGCGCTGTGTTTCCAAACGGACCGCATTACCACATGAATCCCCGAGAGCATGAGGAGTTGTGTTGCCAAGTGGAGCAGTTGATAGCAAATGGTCACGTCTGTGAGAGTTTGAGTCTGTATATTGTACCAGCACTCCTTATTCTCAAGAAAGATAGATAATGGCGTATGTGCATTGATAGTCGCATGATAAACAAGATTACAATACATTAGCGTTTCCTGATTCCTTGCTGGATGATTTAATGGACCAGATTGATAAGGCTTCGATTTTCTAGAAGTTGGATTTGAAGAGTGGTCATCATCAGATTCGTATTCGACCAGGTGATGACTGGAAGACCGCATTTAAGACATGTGAAAGTCTATTTGAATGATTGGTGATGCCAATCGGGTTATCCAATGATCTGAGTACATTTATGCGCGTGATGAATCAGGCGTTGCACCCTTTTATTGGCAAATTTCTCATGGTCTATTTTGATGGATTTTTTTTTTTTAGTTCGTCGTTGGCGGGTCATCAAAACCATCTGCGACAAATTCTTGAGGTCTTGCGGCGTGAAACATTTTACATGGCCCGAGGTGTTGATCACGTTCTGTTCTTTGGCTATGTTATGTCAACCACAGGTTTATCCATGGACATGAGTAAGGTAAAGGCAGTTCGTTCTTGACTAGAGCCAAAATCAGTGTCTGACATCCGCAGTTTTCACGGTCTGGCCTCGTTTTACTGATTTTTTTTGTCCCTCACTTTAGCACCATTATGGCCCCGTTTACAGATTATATGAAGGCGAGTCAGTTTATATAGATAGAGGATGCTCGTAAGGCGTTTCCACTCATTAAACTCAAACTCACCACCGCGCCTATTTTGATGTTACCATAATTTGATTACCCTTTGAGCTGCATTGTGATGCGTCGAAGCTTGGCGTGGGTGTCGTTCTAAGCCAACAATCACTTCCCAATGCTTTCTTTAGCGAGAAGTTGTCTGCAGTGCATTCTTGTTATAGCACATATGATGTTGAGTTTTACGCAGTGGTTCAGGCCATTAAGCATTGGCAACACTACCTTGTGCATCAAGATTTCGTGTTGTTTATGGATCATGATGCCTTGAAACATCTTGACAGCCAAGTGAAGATGTCTTCTCGACACGCGTCATGGATTGCGTATCTCCAACAATTCACTTTCTTTAGTCGACATAAATCAGGAAAATTGAATCGGGTGGCTGATGCGTTATGTAGGTGACACACGTTGTTAAATACCATGCACATTGCTGTTCCAGGGTTTGCTTCATTTTCACCATTGTACGAGACAGACACATACTTCAGTGCGATCTTGCAAGATGTCAACGTAGAAACCCGACATGACTTTACTTTGACGGATGGTTTTTTGTTTCACGGGGTTCAGCTTTGTGTACTGGATTGTAGTTTACGAGTGTGGATGATTGAAGAGTTACATGGTGAGGGGCAAGTTGGTCGAGATCGTGTGCTACAGTGAGTTTCTGCCTCATATTTTTGGCCATCGCATCGTCGCGATGTTGAAAGATTTGTTGAGAAATGTTGTGCGTGTCAGTTAGCAAAAGGACATGCATCAAATGTAGGATGGTACCTTCCGCTACCAGTTCCTACTTAGCCGTGGACCGATATAAGTATGTATTTGTTTTGGGGCTTCCAAGGAGTCAGCGAGTAATGATTCCATCTTTGTTGTTGTTGATCGTTTTTCGAAAATTGTGCAATTTGTGCCTTGTAAGCGAACCACATATGCAGTTAAATTGGTGCAATTGTTCTTTCAAGAAATATATCGCCTGCATGGTCTGCCTACCTCCATTGTTTCGGATAGGGACACATGTTTCTTGAGCCACTTTTGGCGATCGTTGTGGAAAATGTTGCAGACCAGCCTTGATATGAGCATGGCGTACCATCCTCAAACGGATGGCCAGACTGAGGTGACTAACCGCGCATTAGGTAACATGTTGAGATGCCTTGTAGGAGAAAATATTCGCCAGTGGGAAGCTCGTTTGTATCAAGCTGAATTTGCACATAACCACGCCACCAATTGCACCTGTTTAAAGTAGTTTACAGTTTAATCCCTCGTGGACCTCTTGACTTGACTACGGTCCCAGACCCACGGTGAATGCATGGGCGAGCTGTGGAGTTTGTGGAGACATTGCGAGAACTCATGAATAGGCTCGCAAGCAGTTGGAGTTTTCTGCGGATAAGTATAAGACGCGAGCAGATACGAAGAGACGTGAGTTGATTTTTGAACCAGTGAGCTGCTCTGGGTTGTTTTGACAAAAGATCGAATGCCGTTACATGAGTACAACAAGCTACGGTCACGTAAGCTTGGTCTGGTCGAGGTTTTGGAACGAATAAATAACAATGCCTATCGTCTTCGTCTACCAGCACATATCAGACTGCCAATGTTTTCAATGTTAAAGACCTTTCGAAGTATCATGGCGACAATAGCATTCCAGATTCATAGACAAATCTTCTCTTACCCGGGGAGACCTGATGCATTTCATCTTTACTATTACTTTTATTATACTTTTGGGCTTTATCTTTCAGTAGAGTAGTAAGCATTGTCCTGGGCTTTACGTTTTAATTGGGCATGTTACTTGTGTCGCAAGTCTAGAGTTTTTACGTATTCATTTTGTTATTTAAGCGCCTCTTTTGTAAAGAAGAGAGTCAGTTGTTTATTGAATTAAAATCAGAGCTTTTCAAGCTTCTCTTTCTCTTGATTATCAGTATTTGTAGAATCAATGAACAAAGAGCTCTTGTTAAGGTTAGGCTGTGCCACAAACTCAAAATGATATCTAGTTAACATATATATATATATATATATATGATCGTAACTACTAATACTAACCAAAGTTAACAGATTATAATTTGTATCCTTGATATATAGCAGGTAGCTAGCTAGAAGAATATTTTTTTAATCATTTTCTATGCAATAAATTAATGTATTACTTACAGGGATACGTCACACATGAATGGAAATGGAGAAGTAAATGCCGGAACCCGAATCCTGCCAACGAATACAATCTTGCCGCATTGGATGCCCCGGCTCACCGGACAATAGAGGTCTGAAGGCCGTCTTGGTTTGTTAATTTTCAGTACTTATTATATAGTAATGAAATAACTTATTGGTTTAAGTAGAACCAAACCGAACATCAGAAAGTATTTTCGGTTTTGGCATTCTTAGAACCGGCATAAAATGTTTTCAAGTTTTCAAACTTCCAACGAGTTTTAGAAAAGTTGTATGGTAATGTTATTTTGTATATTTTATTACACTACGTTTTGGGAACCGTTTTTTCCAAATGTAATGGGAAAAATACAAGAGATAAAGCTACAAACTGTAACCCTTTATACATTAAACAGTAATCTATACCGACACAGACCCATCTAATCCATGGATGAATGTAGCAGTTGAATAGACTGTTTACCATGGTTTTTTTAATAAATTTAAAGTATAACACTATTTTAACTAGTTAAGTAGGAGTGAAAGAGTTCCCAATAAAAATCGAACATGCACTACAAGAAAACAATTAAATTGCGACTGCATTTTGCGACTACATTAAACAGTTGCAAACAAAGTGACCAACATGCGACAAAAAAGCAACGAATTTGCGACTGTTTTATTATAGTCACATTTTAGTCGCAAAATTCTTAAAATTGATAATAATTGCCAAATAGTCGCATATATATGTGACTGATTGGCGACTATTTTGCAAATAAAATGAATTAGCGACTGAATTCATCGTAGTCGCAAAATAGTTACAATCAAAAGGCGACTACTTTGCGACTTTATAAGTAAATAGTTATATTTTGTTACTTTTAATGATGAAATCGCAAAAATAGTCGCCAAAATCGGCGACTATATTGTGACTACCTTGACGAAATTAGTTGATTTATTTACGTAGTCGCAATATCGTCGCAGATTTACGTAGTCGCAAAATAGTAGCAAGAAATAATGCAAGTAAATGGCGACTACCTTAATGAAAGTTGTTTATTTATTGACGTAGTCGCGAATGTAGTCGCATTTTTTAACTTATTAGTAATTTGCAAATAATTGTTGTAGTCGCAAAAGAGTCGCATATATTTAAACATGTGTGAATATTTGTAAGTAGGTGTAAATTAAATATATTCGAGATTATCTTTAACAACGTAGTCGCATTTCGGTCGCCAAAAACAGCGACTATTTCGCGACTGATATATTATGCAATTATGAAATTTTTATATTCTAAGGGTTATTTTTATTACAATTTTATAAAAATAAAATTGAATATTCAGTAAATAAATCTTAGTTATAATACAATTATTTTATCTTTATAATCAAGTTTTGTAAGTATTAAATAACAATGCTTATATTATTAATAATTATTTTTAATCCTATATAACACGAAGTCGCATTGCAGTTGCAAATTAAAGCGACTAAAAGGCGACTCCTAGGTTTATTTCATTTTTAATACTTAATTAAATCGTATTCACGATTTAATTACATAGGGTAGTCGCATTACAGTCGCCAAAAATAGCGACTATATTGCGACTGCTATAGTTACCATTTATGAAATTTTAATATTGTAAGGGTTTTTATATTATAATTTTATAAAAAATAAATTCAGTATACATTAAACAAATTTTAGTTATATAACATATTATTATTTTTTTTGAATGAAGTTTTGTAAGTATTACATAACATTGACAATTATTATTAATAATTTCTTTTTATACAATAAAATCCAAAGCGACAAAAAAGCGACTCCCTTGTTTATTTCATATTTAAGCATTACCTTATTTGTATGTGAGATTGGATAGTCGCATTTCAGTCGCAAATATTTGGCGACTGATTGGCGACTACAGGTATTACATTTAAACTAATATTGCTCGTGGTCGCTTAAATGTAGCAAATTAAGACACTAATGAGCAACTACTGTGATGTAGTCGCAAATTTTTAACACAGCCAAATTTCTAATCGCCTCCTCCCGATCCTCCCTTCTCTATTCCTCTCTCACTTACCCACGAACCCTAACATCCCCACCTCTAACACCGACCACCTCCCGATCCATAGCTCCCTTCCCTCTGTTTTTTCTGACCAAAACCCTTTCTATTTCACGCCACCTCTATTCTGAATCCCTACATTTTGCTAAATTTTCAAACTTTTGGATTGTTTCCATTCGGCAAAATCATTATCTCGCCTACCCACCTCGCCGTTGTCGCCATTGTTTCCGGCGAAAAGCTTCTGTGAAAAGGTATAGGAACATAGATTAGTTCATGGATTTGGTTGATTGTGAGCTGAAATCAAAAAAAAAATTCAGTTTTCTGGCCACATTTTTCGGCGACGAAAGTGACTAACATTTTTTTAAATCTCATATTTACAGGTTCTGAACACAAATCCGGCACCAATTTCTTAAATCCGCAACCGTAGAATATATGAGGTATGATTTTTCCCTATGCGTGAGTAATAATTTTGGTTAGGTTACTAATGGAAATGAAATTGGTTATAGTCACTATGTTGAAGTTTAGTAATTTCTGTATTGTTATTGCAATTGAGGAATGATTTTTTTGTTGGCAATTGTGATTCGCTTAAACATTTAGAACATGGTAAAATTCCGAAATCTTGATTGTTTTGAGGGATTATTTGGTTAATGTTTGATTGATTGTATTCATGGATTCGTATTTGTCTCATTGCATATTCATAATTGCATAGGTTTGATTGTCATAACAAATGTTTCACAATCGCCATTGATATGTTTGTTTCTGTGGCTTGTGAATATTAATTTTCCAATTCATGCCATATTCAAATTTACATTGCCATTGATGATTTCGGTTTATTGTCAAGCATTGTTTTTGAACTTTGTAAATTTTATTTAACAATTATCATTGCCTTTAAACATTGATCAAATTTAATTTCTCTTTGTTGTCAAAGCATGTCTTCTGGTGCTAGGAGCTTCCGAGGATGTGGTGGCGGTGCGCGGTTGGGATCTTCTCATGGGACAAACAATCAGTCACCGAGATCAAGAGGATCTGTTGCATTTGTGCCGCCGCAACAAAGATCCTCTGTACATTTGAGCGGAGTTTCAAGATGTGGACTTTGACATAACTGACGAAAATGCCGTGCGTCCCGAGCTTACAACCAAAGAGCTCGATGCGATCTTCTTAGAGGTAAATTTTTTTTCATATTTAGTTTAGTGCTTAAATTATAACTTATCCCAAGCTTACAACCGGAATTTTTTTTTGTTTTTGTAGTCAACCATACCGGATTCACGAGGCAACATGTACGGGCTCGGTAGCATGGAGAGCCGCTTCATTAAAGCTAAGGGGCCTGGTGGATCTACCTCCTATACATCCATGTCACAACTTCAAGACAAACTTGATGCTGCTCACCGGAAGATCGAGGAGGTCTATGCTGAAAAGGAGTATCATCGCAGTAGACTCGATGAAGCATTAAAGGTCGCCGAGGAAGCAAAGCAAGTAGCTCAGCAGTCACAGGAAAGGACGGACATGCATATGGCGTATTTGCGAGACGATCCGGGCTACGCACGGTTTGTTGAAGCCCGTTCACAGAATCCGAGCACGTCGACCCAGCCGCCTCCCGAAGACCCGAGTTTAATGTAAATGACTTTTTAGAATAATTAGTTTAATTTAAATTTTAGGAATTTGAAACAAGATTTTAAATATATTTTATTTTAATTTAGTAAATTTAAAATTTTGGATTTTATTAATTAATTAAATTCAGTATTAGAAATAATATTAATTTGTTTAATTCGGTTTTACCAAATTAATTGGTTATATTCATCAGTCGCAAAACAGTCGCTTTTTGGTGACTATTTTCATATTTATTTCAGTCGCCTATTAGTCGCCAAAATTAGCTACGAATCTGCGACTGATTCTAAATTTGCGACTATTACAGTAACAGTCGCAATTTAGTCGCAAATATAGCGACTACAAGTTCTGTCGTCGCAATTTTGTGGTTTACTTATTGCGATTAAATGGCTATGATTTAAAGTAGTCGCAAAATATCTGGCTACTGCGCCTAGTAGTCGCATTTCAATCGCGCTTCTGTTGTCCCAAAGTAGTCGCTAAATGTAGTCGCATTATAAGTGACTTTCTCTGTAGTCGCCAAATAGTCGCAAAATGTGCGACCAAAGGGCGACTACTTCATTTAGCGACTAGCGATTTGTCACTATCATTTAACAGTCGCAATTTAGTCGCTTTTTCTCAATATGCGACTAAAATGCTACTAAATCTACAGTCACTAAATCGATGATTTCTTGTAGTGATGAGGGGAGAGCAAATTGACATCATGCACCTTCCGCAAATCTTTTACCACTTAAACACCTCTACTTAGTTGAATCTGTAATGTTTGCTATGGACTCATTTACATGTATAGAAACTTGACACAGTCTTCAGGTTTAAAAACTTCTAAAACTAAATCTAAGGGCATCTCCAGCAAGGGTATCTAGGTGGCTTTCTATGCATTAAAATATTAGAAAATAATAAAAAGAAGAGAGAGGTGGTGAAAAGCATATCTCTAACAAGAAACAATGAGATACTCATTAAAAACCCAATGAGACACTTGTCTTCCTATTACTGGCTTAAATATTTTTTTAATAAAATTTTGATTAAAAAATTAAATTATAAACCAACAATAATATTATATTAGATAGATACTCTAATAGAGTATGTCAGTGATGCAGATGCTCTAGACTCAAGTTTACATGCGATAAAATTTTGGAATCCATTAGGAAAGAGAAAAATTTCTGTTTTGATTGAAAAATAATAAGGAGCTCTTACAAAACACCTATAATCTCTTTGCGTAGATAAATTCCAAATAGAAAAAAATCATGAAAAGTAAAAACTATATAAAAAACAGTCAAAAAGCCAAAAAAGATAATTTAAGATAAAAAGAAAAAGGAAAACGTTAGTGTAAATACCTATGATAAAAAGATAATTTAAGATAAAAAGATAATTTAAGATAAAAAGAAAAGAAGGTGGTCTCTTCCACCTTTGAAGAGCTCGACCTCAGTTTTTCTTCTAGATAAAAGACCATATCTTCTTTGAATTGACCATAGTGGCTAGGTTGTACATTGTTATACGTCGAGTTATTTTCTTCATAAAGACCCACACTTGCTTTGAATGGACCAAAGGTTCTAGGGTATAACTTAATGTATATTCCAACTTGGAACCTCTTTTTATTAAGGAACAACATCACATCATAAGCCTCTTTGACAACTTTGATTCTCCTACGCTTATGAGCAGCAACCTTATTCTTCTCTTGTTCATCTGCAACCAACTCTTTGAAATCCTTTGAATCACAAGCACCCCTTCTGAAATTACAATCTTCTCCACTTTCAAAATCTCATAGAATAATGGAATATCATCCTTCATGCAATAATAATCATGGTTATTCTGTAGATTTCTATTGTCATTCTCTTTCTCCATGCATTCATTTTCATCAGAACTAGAATTTTTAATAATAATAGTACGACTGTTTTCATTCTTTGAAACTCTAATTGGTTCTCCTCCTCTGTCTCTTTGTTGATTGTTAATATGATTTATTAACGTTGGTAAAATGACTTATACAATACGATCATTTCCACGTCTCAAAACCCTAACTAATTGTTCAAGAATGTACATTGTAATAGTCAGAACCGTACGGTTATTATGACTACAAAAATGATAATAAACTAATTAAGTGGCTCAACTAACAATCGTGTTTCTGTTGCTGTATTTTAAGTGTCAAAAATATTTTAGATCCAGAACATTGCATAAAAATTCAAAATAATATTTTTTTTTTTGAAAAATCTACATGGTATCTGAGTCAATAAATAATATGTCACGTGACAAATGGCTTAGCAGAAATATGACATGACATCTGACTCATCGGTTTGACTAACACAATTTTGGTCAAAGTTGATTTCATCACATATATTAAAGTTCAAGTAGATTTTTTAAAAATTTAGTAAGTTGAAGTTGAAAACCAAACTGTACCTTAGTCCATGTATGAAAAGCCATCGTAAAAAATTTTCACGTTGAAATTGGCCCTTTTCCCCATAGAGAGCTGAGAGTTTTAGAAATTATGCTTTACATTTTGAAATTCTTCTAGTGAACTTAACAAGGAGCTCCTGATATGGAACCAGTAGTTAAAGCCTCCCTTAAATGCAGATACTGATTGTGAGTTGATTGTGCTGAGCCGATTTCTGATATTCTTGTCAATGAGTTTGATGAGCTTGGTATTTGGGATTGGGATTTCGCCGTGTCCCCTGCTATTTATTTATTTCCAAATGCTATATATTGTGATTTGGAAAGCATACATGAGGATGAATAGGTGTAACTTTGGCTGGGATGAGTCCAGCAACATTGGAAAGAGTGTGTCTCAATCTGTTGTGAACCTTCGTTAGAGTGGACCAGACTTGAGCCGAGTAGTTACACGAGAATAATAGATGGTTCCGTGTTTCTGTACTTACACTGCATAGCACACACAGTCCACTAGCTCCCATATTCCCCCATTTTATCATCCTATCTCCCATAGCTAAGCGATTTTGAAGAGCTATCCAAGTGATGAAGGAGAATTTGGGGGTGGCTAAAGAAAACTTTATCCCCAAATTCTCATAGTTATTGACCATGTTAATTGATATCTCATGATTTTGATGGTTTTAGGCATGATTTGCTGCATGTATATTAACATTTGGGCATGTTTAGGTGTATAAGCATTTGGATTTGAGTCTATTAGGTTCTTGGAGTAATTGAAATTACCAATGAACCATGGAAACACAAGAGTACTTGATGAAAAAAACAACACTCTATTTCATACTTTATTAGAAATCTCTCAAGACGTTCTCACACTCTTGGTGGTTTTAGAAAGCTTAAGAACTACCCTACTTAATCTAAGACTTCTAAACCCGGAATAGTGATAACACTATTTATTACAGATTTTTAGAGTCATTTTATTAATGAATCTTAAGTTTTTTTCAATAAAAACAAGATAGTGTTTGGTATTTTATGTTTTTATAGGTTTATACACTTACTAGAGTCAAAACGAAGGTTTTAGAGTGGAAATTGATAATTTTGGATGATTAGAGATGCAGGACTACACAAAAGCGTTAGATGTTTGGCCTCCAAATGAATACTTCCCACCGTTAGATCTGAATCATATTTTTGACACAACCTACAGGAAGATGTTAGTTTCATTTACAAGGGGTTGGAAGGAAATATAACGGTGCAATCAAGAGTTATGGCCAATTTACGAAAGACAGGAGATACTGCCTCACAGTTGGAGCATGTTTGGGAGGGAGCACCGATTGGTGCTGGTTTTACACAGATCGGTGCCAAAGATATTCTTCACCGATCGATGCTGACTTGTCACAGATCGGTGCACCGCCTCCAAAATTTCCATTTTCCCAATTCCAGGGTTTTCCTTTATTTGTATAAATAGGGGGCTCGACCCCAGAGTTAGACATGTACATAATCCAGAAACACATTGTTTTAGAGACGAAAATCATACTCTAAAAATCTCTAACGTGTTAAAACGTTTTGTATAGATTTTTCTGTTTCTATTTTATATTTAGTTCTTGTTCTATTTCTACTATGCATATTCATACATATATAAGTAGATTGGTTCATATAGATTAGAGTTTCTAAAGGGTTGTTCATGAAGTATCATGTTAGAGTTTTTATAAGATTGATCATATAGTTCTTCATCATTAGATTTCTCTTAATTCTTAATCTAAATTGATCACTTAGCCTCTGCGCTAAATTATCTCATAGTAGCACCATAGGTGGTGTTGAGTGGGTGGAACTATCTTTGATGGGCAAAGTGTCTATTGGCAACGGAAGTTGCAATTTATTCTTTGTGAGCATATTGGATTCGGTTCTTAATGCATGCATGATTCTCTCCTGAAAGATGACAGTTATTTATAGCTTGGTTATATGTTGCATAGATAGTTGTGTACGCGATAGCAGGACGACTTATATTCATAATCTTAGCTCTAGACCATTCTTAATGCATCTCATATAATCATTACATTCATATGCATGAACTCCTGAATTAATCCTTGTATATTAATATCAATTTTTATTCTATTTTATGATGTTAGTCACCTTGAGTTTCACCCTAAACTCGTTTGCATCCTAGCTTTATTTAAATCTGTTAGGTTGAGGGGAATATCATAGAGAGGATAGAGAAGAGAGAATAGAAAAATCAGATTTTATTAGATTGATTTCTCTTTACAAAGGAATACACAAATATAGAGATGGAAGAGTTCTGCATGAAGGAATATTGATTCAAAACTCGTTCTTGCTGCATGAAGGAGAGAGAAAAGGGAGGAATGAAATTATGGGTGGCAGCAAAAGTGATACCAGCAGACAAGCTCTGGGAGAGCTAGACCGCCGGTGCTAGACAACCATTTTCTTCTGCTTGATCAATACTCTCCCTCAAGCTTAGCTGTAATGACACTTTGAAAACGAGGCTAAGCTTGGAATCCCGTGAAACATAACCTCATTAAAAACCATAACATAGAAAAACCTCATAGGAAAAAAACTATGTTAAGAGAAAAAGAGTATGATGTCGACGGATTATAGGACATAATCAAGGGCATGAAAGGTCTACAAGCCCAAGTTTGCTATCAATGTGATTGCAAACTTTGAGACTTGCAGACTTATTGAAGATGTCTGCCAATTGATCTTCACTTCGAGTGTAGCATGGAAGGATCATGCCATCTTCAATCTTCTCTTGGACTTTGTGACAATCCACTTCAATGTGCTTGATCCTTTCATGGTAGACCGAGTTGATTGTGACAACATATGGTTGTCACAATGCATGGTGATGGGGCTAGAAGATTCAATGCTGAGATCCTTGAGAAAAGCCTTAAGCCAAGTGAGCTTGTTTCTAATCTTCCTCATTACTCGGTATTCTGCTTTCGCGCTTGACCAGAATACCACCTTTTGCTTCTTTGACTTCCAAGTTACTAAATTTCCTCCAATAAAGGTGCTATAGCCGATTGTTGATTTCCTATCCATCTTATCTCCAGCATAATCAACATCATAATACCCCACTATCTCAATGTTTTTGTTCCTTTCCATCCAAATTTCTTGGCCTGGGCAACCTTTGAGGTATCTAAGGATCCGTTCCACAATACTCCAATGATACTTGGTGGGTGTTTTCATATGCTGACTTACCTGATTCACGGCAAAGGAAATATTAGATCGCATGAGACTAAAGTAAATCACCTTACCCACAAGACGGTGGTATTGTGGGGCATTTTCATACGGCTCATCCAATGGATCAAGCTGCCCATCCTCTCCATCGTCTTTGCCTTTCTCCCCCTTTCGAATGACCTGATAGCCATATTCAAGTGGATTCTTGGCAGGTTTAGCTCCAAGTTTGCATGTCTCAGTCAAAAGATCAAGAGTGTACTTTCTTTGTGATAGAAAGAAGCCTTCTGAAGAGTGGCACACTTCAAACCCTAAGAAGTACTTTAGTTCTCAAAGGTATTTAATATCAAACGCAGACTTGAGAAAGGACTTGAGAAAAAACTTAGTTGATTGAATACCTTCAATGTTGTCTCCAGAGATGATTAGATCATCCACGTAAATAAGAACAACAACTATACCTTGATCGTTTTGTAGTGTTAAGAGAGTGTGATCAGCCTCAGATCTCTTGAAGCTACGATCTTTGAGCATTGAACTCAACCTCTGATACCACACTCTTAATGGTTGCTTCAAGCCATATATTGCTTTCCTAAGCTGTAACACCTTTCCGAGAGTAATGCGATCTTCAAGGCGGGGTGGTGGAGTCATGAAGACTTCTTCCTCAAGCTCTCCTTGAACAAAAACATTCTTGACATCCATCTACCACAATTTCCAAGAAAGATTAGTAGCCAAAGAAAGCATAACCCTTACCATGTAGAGTTTGGCAACTGGAGCAAAGGTATCTGTGTAGTCCTATCCATAGGTTTGAGTAAAGGCACGTGCCATCAAGCAATCCTTGTACCACTCAATGTCTCCATTGCTTAGGTATTTGATAGTGAAGACCACTTGGAGCTAACCATTTTTTTCCCCGGAGGAAGATCCGCTTCATCTCATGTGGAAGTTGGTTCATAGCCCCAACTTAATCACAACCCGCATACAACCATTCATTTTTTTCCTTCGCCTCCTTGTAACTTTTGGAAATCCGATCTTGCTTAATCTTTCCAAGGAAAGCTTGATGATCTGATGGTAAAAGGGAAAGCGAACAAACAGTTTGAATGGGATGAGCCACAACTTGATTGTTGTAGTAAACCCGTGCTTGATTGCGGATCCTCGTGCTTAATCTAAGTAGAGGAGGAGAGTCTTCATCATCCTTTTGATATAGACATTTCCTTATGATCTGAGTAATGGTCTTGTTCTTTTGGATCCATGTTCTCAGTCGTGACTCGTCTGGATTGGTTTTGGTCTTGGTCCGGACAATCAATGCTAGCCTGATCCATCCCGATCATAATATCTAAGGTCATCCCATATCATTTGGTTTCGAGCTGTCCTTTTTGGTCCCGCATTGAGAGGTATCATCCGTATTATCCCGTGTCTGTTGGTCCGTGCTGGTACAAGGCGAATGGTCGTGCCTTGATGCCAAATTCTCAAGGTGATCAAAAAGGAATTACAAGCTTCCTGCTCGGTTCGATGGAGAGCCAACTAGGTCTTTTATGCTTTCCCAATCCTTCTTATCATGATAGCCTTGGTTCTCTATGAATTTGACATCTCAAGATACAAAAGTGCAATTATTAGAAGGACTGTAGCATTTGTAGCCCTTTTGAGTGGTTGTGTAACTAAGGAACATAACTTAGTGCCCTTGGCATCTAGTTTCTTCTTTTGTTCGCTTGGTATCAAAACAAAACACAGATATCCAAATATACGTAAGTGATCAATAGACTGTTTGGTTTTATTACGTACCTCAAATGGTGATCAGTCTTCTAAGACTCTTGTTGAAATCCAGTTTATAAGGTAGTTTGCTGCCATGACCGCATCACCCCAAAATTTCCTTGGTACATTGGCATGGAAAATCATTGGTGTTGCAACCTCCATGAGGTTTTGATTATTCCTTTCTGCCATCCATTTTGTTGTGGTGTGTAAGGACAGCTCGTTTGGTGTATAATCCCATGCTTAGCCAAATATTCCTTAAACCGATGACTTGTGTATTCTCCTCCATTATCTGACCTTAGTACCCTCAATTTAGCATTGAATTGATTAGTGACATAGTTTTGAAAATTTAAGAATGCATCAAACACGCAATCTTTAGAAGGGAGCAATGTAACCCAAGTATATTTTGATTTTTCATCAATAAAAGTGACAAAATACTTGTTGTTATCCCTAGATAAGCATGGTGATGTCCACACATCTGAATGAACTAAGTCAAAACAATTTTCATTAATGGTAGAGGACTTTGGAAAGACAGTTTTGCAATGTTTATCGAAAATGCTAGCCGCACAATTATAATGATCAAAGGAAACATTAGGTAACATTATTTCAAGTGCATGAGAATGAAGATGTTCTAATCTAGCGTGCCACATGGCATTTGAACAAAATTCAAAACAGGAATTAAAAGAAAGTGAAATAGAAGTTCTTGGTGAAGTGTACTCAAGAACTTATAGATCCCCTTTAGTATTTCCTTCTCCAAGAACTCTTCCGGTTTCCATATCCTGAAAATGAACAATATTAGGCCTAAATATAGCATGACATTTAAGATCACAAGTTTCCCTTTTAACCGATACAAGATTAGAGGTGAAAGATGACATAAAGATTACCTTAGAAATATTATAAATAGTTTCAAATCGCTTACTCCTTTTACAGGAGTCCTCTCACCATTTGCTATAATCACATTACCAATAACTAGTTTGACATTGTTAATAAGATTCGGGTTACTAATCATATGGTGAGAGTCTCCCAGATCAATAACAAGAGATTTACTTGGTTTTGAAGCAAACAAAGTGATACCGAATTCTTTTAAAATAGTGATTAATTTTATGAGTGCCTCCAAGCCAGACTTCCTCACAACATCATTGTTGTATGCAGCCATGGCCAGCTCCTCTACTTGCTTTGATGAACTGGCTTGACCGTGTTCACTTGCGGCTTCACGGGAGAGATTTGCTTTCCACTATCTGGAATTGAGGTAGGGATAGAGAACCCAGCACTTGTCTTTTGTATGACGCTTCTGCTTGCCATGATCACATACATCAATTTTCCTTTCCTCATGTTTGTACGTGCCCTTCTTTGCCATGAGGAGTTCTTCTTTTCCACTAAAGAGACAGAGAAGGCCGAGGACGGTTTGGTCTTCTTAGAACCACTTGGATTCCCAAGGAAGCTTGTCCTCCTCTTCCTTGTCTTTGATGATTTCTTTTCAATTTTGTTTCACGGTTTTCTTTGGAGCTTGGGACATCTCAACGTGGATCCAAAGCCCACGGCCATAAAGGGCTGTTCTTGTGGTTGTAGACCACAACAAGTAGTTTCCTCCTTTCTGGACAACCGGAATCACCACTTATTTCATGCTTTCCATGGATAAAACCGGAGAGAGTGAGAAAGAATGAAGAATTGAATTGAGAAACAGATAGAGAGATTAAAGATTAGAGAGATGAGCCTAGAAAAGATAGAATCATTGCTTTGATACCATGTTAGATTAAGCCGAATATCATAGAGAGTATAAAGAAGAGAGAAAAGAAAACTCAGATTGATTTCTCTTTACAAAGGAATACACATATATAGAGTTGGAAGAGTTCTACAGGAAGGAAAGAGAGGAATATTGGTTCAAACTTGTCATTGCTGCATGAAGGGGAGAGAAAAGGAAGGAATTATATTCTAGGCAGCAGCAGTAGTGTTACAAGTGTACGAGCTCCAGGAGAGATAGACCGCCTGTGCTGGACCGTCAGTTCCTTATGTGTTACTAGCGAACGAGCTCCCAAAAAGCTAGACCGCCGGTGCTGGACAACCTGTTTCTTCTGCTTGATCAATAAAATCACCATAATTCTTTGTGTTTTCTATTGTTCTCTATAGATTGATACGTTAAGTACTACAGTGAATCACTGTGCACTAGCAGTATATTTATAGGCTTCAAACTTATTGCACATCAAGTTTTTGGCGCCGTTGCCAGGGAACAATATGAGTTCCTTTTAATTCGTGGTTTAGATTTTATCTAGGAAATTTGATTTTTATATATATGTATATTATTTTTACTAACTATCTAACTAGTATATTCTGTAAAGTGCTGAGTTATGTAGGAACAGTTCAAAACGCAGAAGATGCGAATATTTTTAAAGTTTTCGGAAAGAGCTAACCGATCGGTGCTAACTATTTCACCGATCAGTAGCAAGCGACTCTCATATCGATTGGTATGCTGTGGTTACCGATCGATACTTGACCCTGAGAGAGATAGATTATGTGAAGAAGAGCAAAAAGAAGAGGAAGAAGATGAAGATAGATTTGACTGATTCTGGCAGAAAGAGTAAACGAAGTAGCAAAAGGAATATTCTTCATCTTATACTTCACTGAAAGATTCATGACATAAAGGTCTAACCATAGCCGCACGCTGATCCCTAATCAAGGCCGTTCTACAGAGGCGGATCTATGCAGATCGGATTTTGCCGTCGTTTAACTTCAAGAGCAATTTCCAGATAAACTGTAGACCTTTAGGAGATGATCTAAATATCAATGGAAAGCTCCAGATGTCAGCTTCCTAGAGCAACCAGCCGATCTATTTTGATGTAAAATCCGGCACAAATTAGGGTTTGAAGCTGATGCGCTGTGACCTAGTTTTTGGAAACCCTAAATCCAAAAACCCTAATTCAAAAACCTGAGGCGAAGAAGATTCAGAAAAGGAAAGTCTGAGCATGGAGTCCAAAAAGGAAAGTCCAGAAACAGGAGGTTCAAAGAAGGAAGGTTCTACGCAAGAGAACTTTCAAAAAGGGAAAGTTGCTGGAAAAGGAAAGTTTCCTAAAACGAAAAGTACCAATAGGAAAGCATGTGCTGTCTCCATCGGCTAGTGGCTAAGGTTCTTCTAACTTGCTTAATCTGTCCAACGTCAAGCTAGCACGTTTAGAGTGAAAGAAGAAGAAACAGAAAGAAACTGATCTGGCTGGAACTATTGATAAGAACGCACCTAGAATCGAGATCCAACCTCCTGCACCAATTGGTAACCATCGATTACCGATCGGTATTGAAGACCCTCCTGCACTTATCGGTAACCCTCCAGTACCGATCGGGATCAATCCACTTCCACGACTTGGAGTTGCAAGACCTGGGACCTTTGGTGAATACAACACACCAAACGGGTTCTATGCAGATAGGTCCACTATTTGTCCATCATTCCACAGAGGCATGATTACAAGATCAAGCCAGAGATCACTCAATTGGTGAAGTAGAACATTTTCAATGGGTTGGCTTTGGAAAACCCAATGGATCATGTGGAGCAATCCGATGAGCAGTGCAACACAACTAAGGCTAATGGAGTGTCGCATGATTATTTGATGCCTATGTTGTTCAAGTTCTCGTTGGGAGACCAAGCTTCGAGATGGTTAGGATTGTTGGAGCCAGGTTCCATTACCAGTTGGGCATAAAGCAGAGATATGTTTATCTATCATTTTTATCCAAAGGTGGTACGGAATCGTTCTTTGAGTCTTGGAATCACTTCAAAGGGTATCTAAAGGATTGTTTACAGCATGGGTGAATGCCAGAGAATCGGATGCATATCTTCTACAAGGAGATAATTGAGATGTATTATATGGCCTTAGATACTGCAAGTAAGGAGAATTTCACAACCAACACTGTACGAGAACCCAATATATTGATCAAGAATTTAGCTTCGAGTATCAACAACCACTGTCCAGATTATGATAGATCTAGGAAGGTGACTGTTCACAGTGTGGATACTGATGAGATTAAAGGAGCTGAAGGAAGATGTTGAGTATCTCTTAAAGATGTCCTAGAGAGAAGTCGTTGTGATTAGGGATGTTGCTGAGGATAAAGATGATGGAGCTTGGTGTGAAGGAACCAAGGAGGTTAGCTATGTCCAAGGAAACTATTAAAATTGGGGCTACAACCGGAACTATCAGAATCATCCTAATTTCTCCTACATAAGTACGAATATGGAGCCCAAGATCAGGTATATCCAAAGAAGCCACAAGGAAACTTTGTTGGAGGTTTCCAAGGGAAAGGCTACAACAGATACAACAAGCCTTAGTTCGCAAATCAACAATTGTCCCAAGACATGTTTTACGCGAATCATGAATGTGATGCATTTACTAGAAGCAGTGGAAGGTTTGCTGATCAAATTTTTGGAATTGAAGATGATTGATTAGAGAGCTTGTTCTGAAGAAAGTTCAAATTCTCATTCCAGCTAATGCTTGAAACCAAAGGCAAGCTAGTGACCTAAAACAATCGCTTATGGGAGGCAACCCACTAAGTTTGTATTATCTTTTCTTTTCTTTTTCATTTAATTGTTTATATTTTTATTGTCGGAGTAGTCATTTTTCTTTTGATTTCTTTTTACACCGTGATAGTGTAAACTAAGACCGGGGTGATATATGATGATTTTGGCCCATATTTACTAATGTTTTCTAGTCCTTTTTAGTGTCTTTAGAATCGTTATTGAGTCTTATCAGGTCAGAATGAAGTCTTGGAGCATGGATTGGATGGATTGAAGCTATTGGAGCTTTTGGAGCAAAAAAGAGTGGATTCGAAGTAAAAGAGCATAATTTACACGTGAACACGTGCTCCGGTTTTGGTCTAAATCTAAAGGTTTTCATAACAGATTGCAAGTAAATAAAACGGTTTAAAACTTAATAAAGAAAAGCACTAAACTAGGGTAATTCACTGGTGATTCAGAGAAGAAAACTTTAACAACTATTCAGGATATAATTCAGCACATGTCCAGAACTCAAACATAAAAATAAGACCAACCCACTCTCGTGGTGCCGACAACTTTATCTAGCAACCTAAATACCTAAACTCTCGTTTGGACCTAGAGATGCAGGCAAGCATTAACGAATGGTTTCAATATGTTCACACTCAGCCGTAGCATCAACTCTCGTTGGCTACGGACTGATTGCTCCCTAATGTCTTTTCTAGAAACCTAGAGCACTCTCGGGAATAAGTTTAACCTGAATCATAGATTAAGTGATCAGTTTAATCTAAGAATTAAATTCACTAGAGGCGAAGACAATATATATTTATGTATCCTATTTGTGCTCAGTTTATCATCTCATGAATACCTTTGAAAACCCTAATCTAGTTAATGGATTACTCAGACATGGTAGAATTAAACTCAACAATGAAGTAAAAGGAATTCATGAATAATATTGAAAGTAAAATAAGGTTCTGAATTCTTCTCAAAACATAGCTGTGGATGATTCTCCAAATCTTGAAAGTGAAAATAAAAGAAGATCAAGGGAGTAGCTAGGCGATGGAGAACAAAGAGGAGAAGGAGAGAATCTAAAAATAGCGTTGAAGTAAGCTCCGAGGTAAAATGTGTTTTTTGTGGAAGCGGCTTGACCTATTTACGCCAAAAATTAGATCAAATCGGGCTCTTTATTTTTCTCTGGTGGCGGAGCATGTGCTCCGTACGAATTATGCTCTTTTTGTTGCGAATCCGCTCCTTTTTGCTCCAAAAGCTCCAACAGCTCCAATCCATCCAATCCATGCTCCAAGACTCCCTTCTGACCTGATAAGACTCAATAACGACTCTAAAAACACTAAAAAGGACTAGAAAATAGTAGTAAATATGGGCCAAAATCATCATATTCAACTTCCCCGGACTTAGACCTTTGTTTGTCCTCAAACAAACGAGAATCAAAGAAGGTAAAAGAGGGGTAAGCGCAGGGATTAGGCGAACCTCAGGAACCCATGACAATAACCACAATATCTTGGAAATCGGAGCTCATCTCTTTCCATCTTTTTCGCGCATGCAGAGCACCCCGGTGAGCAGGTGCTCGCTACTTTTTGCCTTGGTTTGCCTTGTAGATCGGCGAGTTATCATAAGCCAAGTGCCTAATTTCTTCTAATTCGTCCAACTGCATGGTCCGCCTTTCAAGTACAGGCTTGATGTCAAAGTTGAGCATCTTCACTGCCCAGGCCGCCTTGTATTCTAACTCAACCAGAAGGTGACATGCCTTCTCATACACCAAGTGAAACGGCTTGGTTCCCAAAGGCGTCTTGTACGCGGTTTGGGATGCCCAAAGTGCATCATCTAGCTTTTTAGCCCAATCCTTCCTTGTCATGCTCACGGTCTTCTGCAGAATGCTCTTGATTTCCCTGTTAGAGATTTCAACTTGACCGTTGGTTTGAGCATGGTAAGGAGTCAAGACCTTGTGCTTCACGCCGTTCTTCCTTAGGAGGTTCGCAAAAACCTTGTTGATGAAGTGGGAACCTCCATCGCTAATCACTATCCTCAGAACACCAAACCTGGGAAAAATGATAGATTTAAACATCTTAACCACCACCCTAGCATTGTTTGTAGGGCTTGCCAAAGCGTCAACCCACTTGGACACACATCAAAAACTTCTACTTCCAGAGTGAAATTCTGAGGCATCTCATTTAGTTTGCTTATGTTCCCTTGTCTCTGGCAAGCATTGCATCTAGAGATAAAGCGCTGAGTGTCGCATAACATAGTAGGCCACCAAAAACCGGATTAGAGAACCTTGGAAACTGTTTTGAAGGTGAAGAAGTGGCCAGCATATGATGAACTATGACAATGAAAATGGATCCCTGGTATCTCTTCTTTGGACACACATCTTCTGAATATCCCATCTGAGCAATGCTAAAAGTACCTCTTGATTTTCCGAAGAAATTTCCTCCTTTTGTTTCCCACGAAGTCTTCCGGTTCCTTCTCAGCAGCCAAGAAGTTGGCTATCTCTCCAAACCAGGAAAACTGGATTGGTGTTCCTTTTCCACCGAACTGAAGAGACATTCCGGAGAAGGTGCTCCCACTAGGTGCTTGCTGACTTCTCCAATACTGATTGCATAGACTTGCTCATCAGGAAGACTATCATCCATGG
>CM051381.1:10167444-10192444 GCA_028015245.1 Cardamine occulta
GTGTTTCCACTTCGATGTTCATCCGAGATAAATGATCTGCAACACCATTTTTGGCACCCTTCTTGTCCTTGATCTCCAAATCAAACTCTTGCAACAATAGGATCCATCTCAGAAGCCTAGGCTTGGCGTCCTTCTTTGTTAGCAAATATTTAAGAGCCGCATAGTTAGTGTGCACAATCACCTTCGATCCACAAGATATGATCAAAATTTCTCAAAGGCGAATACAATTGCTAACAGCTCCTTCTCAGTTGTGGCTTACTTGCACTGAGCCTCATCCATAGTACGACTCACAGAATAAACAACATGAAGCTTGTTGTGTTTCTTCTGGCCCAAAATTGCCCTTACAACAAAGTCGCTAGCATCAGTCATGATCTCAAAACAAAGGTCCCAGTCTGGTGGCTCAACAATATGAGCGCTTATCAAAGCTCCCTTTATTGTGTGGAAAGCCTCCAAGAAAGTGTTGTCAAACTCAAACTTCACCTCCTTACACAGCAATCTTGTGAGAGGCCTAGCGATCTTAGAGAAGTCCTTGATGAACCGGCGGTAGAACCCAGCATGCCCTAGGAAACTGCGGATCCCTTTCACTGAAGTAGGCGGCTGCAAGTTCATCATCACCTCGATCTTTACCTTGTCCATTTCAATACCTTTTTTGGATATCTTGTGTCCTAGCACTATCCCGTCTCGCACCATGAAGTGACACTTCTCCCAATTAAGAACAATGTGTTTCTCCTCACATCTTTGCAAGACCTTGCACAAATTCGACAAACACACAGAAAACGAATTCCCATACACAGAAAAATCACCCATAAAAACCTCCATAATATCCTCAATGAGGTCGGTAAAGATAGACATCATGCAACGTTGGAAGGTTGCTGGAGCGTTACACAAACCGAACGGCATCCTGCGGTACGCGAAGGTGCCATATGGAAAAGTGAACATCGTCTTCTTTTGGTAATTCGGATGGATGGGGATCTGGAAGAAACCTGAATAACCATCTAAGAAACAGTAATAAGGATGACTAGCTAAGCGTTCAAGCATATGATCAATAAAAGGAAGCGGAAAATGATACTTGCGAGTTGCAGCATTCAACTTCCGATAATATATGCATATCCTATGTACGACTACTGTCCTAGTTGGTATCAGTTCATTACTATCATTTCTTACCACCGTAATATCTCCCTTTTTAGGCACTACATGCACAGGACTGACCCACTCGCTATCGGAGATAGCATAGATTACACCAGCCTCTAGAAGTTTCATTATCTCTTTCTTGACGACATCCTTTAGATTCGGGTTAACCATCTCTGATGCTCGACAGAAGTCATTGATTCATCTTCTAGGTGTATTATAAGCATGCATAGGTCTGGGGAAATACCGGTGATGTCATCCAATGAATACCCTAAAGTCTTCCTGTACTTTCTCAATTAGCACAAAAGCAAGGTAACTTCGATATTTTTCAGATCAGCATTAATTATCACAGGGTATGTAGAGTTAGGACCAAGAAATGCATACCTGAGCCCAGATGGGAGGGCTTTCAACTCCAGCTTTGGAGCTTTCAGCTCACTCCAAGAACCTCGAATCGTATCGTCCAGAGCAGATGCTCCCGGCGTTGGAGCAGGTGCTCCGTCCTTATCTTTTCCCATCGATTTTGCATCTTCTTCCAGACTCATGTATACAACCATCTTCTCTACTGGGAGGATCGAATCCAACATTTTTGCAAAACCTTAGGTGTCCTCACTTAGAAAAAACCGTGTTCGCTCTCGGCTCTATTCAAGATGACTTCCAATGGGTCTTTTGCCAAACTTTCTTTGGTTATCTCTTCAGCTATCTCCGAATCATCATGAACCACAAAGGTTTGTCCATCAATCATTGGTTTCTGGAGAAGCTTGTTCACCTCGAACCTCAGAAACATATCTCCCAAGCGGAGATCAAAGATTCCTTCCTCGACGTCTATGATTGTACTTGTTGGGCATAGGAATGCGCGTCCCAAGATCAAAGGGTCTTTTGGTTCTTCATCCAATTCCTAAACCACAGAATCTGCTGGGATGAGTGTACCCCTATTCGGATATGCAGATCTTCGATTATCCCAATTGGTAGCTTGGTCGACCTATCCGCGAATACCAACGAGATCTTGGTGGGTTTGAACTTCGTGAACTCTAAACGTTTTGCCATAGAGTATGGCATCAGGTTAACGCTTGAGCCCAAGTCCCAAAGAGAGCATGCAAAGTTCATTGGTCCGATTTTCACCGAGATCACGAACCTCCCAGGTTCGCCCTTTTTTGTTAAAACCTTGTTCTGTAGTATGGCGTTGCATTCCTTTGTAATCATCATCACTTTCTCTTCCTCTACAACCTTACCAGCCACCAAAACTTTCTTGTCCCTCTTCGGAGCTGGTACCATCTGTACGGCATCCACCAAAGGGAGCTTCACCGTCAAGTCCTTCAGCATCTCCCTACACTTCGCATCTTCCAAATCTTTGCGAGTTTTCTTCGGAGGAACTGGGTAGGGAACCCTAGGAACGTAAACTCTCTTTGGAGGAGTTTCTGCACATTTGGCTGGAGCACCCTGTTGGAGCATGTGCTGCCAAGAAGGGTTTGGGTGCTCGGTAGTTTTGGTCTGAGATTCAGTTGGAGTAGTCTCAACCGGTGTTCTTGAGTGTGAACCATGTTTCATCATTTCTTCTTCTGTGGCTAGAGCTTTCCCTTGGGTATTGTGCTCCGTAACACTCTCCTTAACTTTCTCCTCGGTTTTAGCACTAGTTGGCAATGCCAACACTCTTCCACTTCTAAGTTCCACTGCGTTGACATACTCATTCCTTGGATTAATCTCCCCATTCCCTGGAAGAGTCCCACTAGGTCGCTTAATTGCCTTGGCAGTTTGGGCAACATGTGTGTCAAGCTTCTTCACGTGACTGGTAACGGCTTCATACTTCGCATTTAGATCATTGTACATGTGATCGACCTTGGCATTGATCTTAGTTGCAGTCATTTGTTGATTGACTAGGAGTTGCTGCATAAGAGTCTTTAGTTCATCTTGAGAATCGAGCGTAGTAGTGGATTGTTGAGCGGTTGTGAAGTAGGGCTTTTGTTGAGTTCCTCCTCGGAATTGACTAGGAGTTGCTGTATAAGAGTCTTCAGTTCATCTTGAGAATCCAGCGTAGTAGTGGATTGTTGAGCGGTTACGAAGTAGGGCTTTTGTTGAGTTCCTCCTTGGAACCGGTTCTGGTTTTGCATGGGGATGAACGGTTTCCCCTGTAGGTTGCTAGAGTAGAACTTCTGAAACCCTTGGTTCTATGGCAACTGATTCATACCTCCTCCTTGCTATGGATAAACCTGGTCCTGTGGATTCTCGACGTTGGTGCTTCGGTCAGAAAGGTTAGCCCATAGTTTGAGTTGAACCCACGGTTCTGGACATATCCTGGTCCACTCACGTAGTTAACCTCTTGCATACGAGCATCATCATCCTCTTCAAACTCTTGGGAGATAGGTGTGCTCCCATCCTCATCCACAAAATGAACCAATTTTTGGTTTCTCCTAAGGAGTAGGTTCACCTTTGCCGTCAGCTCATCAATCTTTTGTGTCTCCACGCTGTTTACTTTTCTGGACCTATCATACGCAGGAGACTTATTGTTTGAACTCGAAGCCAAGTTCTCAATCAGCTCAGAAGCGCCTTCCTTAGTCTTCGTCATAAAATCACCATTACTAGCCGCATTCAGTGCGTTCCTATAATCCCACTCAACACTATCATAGAAAATACCCAAAATCTGCTCATCCTTGAATCCATGGTGAGGACACTCTCTGTGTTATTCCTTCAGCCTTTCCCAAGCCTCACAAAAAGCTTCCCAGGAATGCTGTTGGAATGTAGATATCTTGTTCTTCAAAGCCGCGGTCTTCGACTTAGTGTAGAAGTGGTTCAGAAAAGCTGCTCTACATTCAGCCCATGTCTTCAACGACCCTGGTGGTAGTGACGTCAGCCATCGGGAGGCCTTGTCTGCAAGTGAGAATGGGAACAACTTGCATTTTAAAAATTCATTAAGCACCCCATTAGAACCCGTGGTGCTGCAGATTTCCTCAAAGTTCTCGATGTGATCCATGGGTATTTCAGCTAGGAGTCCATTGAAAAGGTGTTGCTTCACCAATGAAATCATTTGAGGTTTGATTTCGAAGTCTTGCCTCTGAATAAAAGGAGGCACAATGGCTGCTCGGTTCTGGTAGTAGGCATATGGATTGTCCGAGTCTCCAATACCAGGTTGTGGTTGCTGAACCTGTTGTCTATCTCTCAGCAGTTGCTCCATCTCAACCCGAAGCATCTGCAACTAAGCAGCCACTCGGTTGTCTTGTTTGCCCATGTTGGCGGTATTGTGGATACACTCATCCCAACAGATTTTATGGTTCTGGAATTGGATGAAAAACCAAAGGACCCTTTGATCTTGGGATGCGCATTCCTATGCACAACACGTGCAATCATAGACGTCGAAGAAGGAATCATCGATCTCCGCTTGGGAGATATGTTTGTAAGGTTCGAGATGAACAAGCTTCTCTAGTTTGAGGCTTAGACTTCTTCTTGGATTTGGTTGAAGCATTAAGGCTTCAGGAATTTCTTCAATTGAGTTATCAAAGTCAGAAAGCTCTAGCTTCTTCATCGTCTTCTTTGGTTTTGTGCCGGTGGTGCGAGTCGTGATAGGTGGTGCCACCGCTGTAGCCAACTGTGTGCGAGTCAAGACCAGTGTTTGTTTGCCTCCGCATGTTTTTACCAGAATGCACATTTCACCAATTGGACCCAGCTTTGCAGATTTATCTGAGAGGCCCAAATTCACATTCTGCATTAAACGGCCTAATCATGTATTTCTGGTTAAGACCAACAAAGTCAATACCAAAAATCAGTGTGGTACGAGAAATAAACCATTCATGCAATTCAATTCATGCTTTTGACATCACTTATGCATATTAAAATAATGGTAACTGTGAAAGAAGCATTGTGAGATTCACATATTGTACTGATATGCTCGAGTTTTAAATCTCTAGAGCTACACCGCAAGTGCACAGAACGCAATTGTAGTATATAGGGGTCGAATCCACAGAGACTAATAAATTTCACGATAGATCTTTTAGTTTTGAATTAAGCTAAGAAATGTGAGAAATAAGTAAAAGCAATACAAAATAATTAATAAGATCGGTTAGTATTCAAATGGAAAAAGTGTCAGGTCTAGAGAATTTCTAAGGTAATCAAGTAATGCAGATCAATTAATCAGTTAGGATCGAATTACGAATTAGTTCTAGAACTCAAATCACGAAGATAAAATTAACCAACTTTCATTGCGAGAATTTACTAATGTTTAAAACCTAAGAAACTAAATTCCTTTGCGAATCTTAAAATTCTAAACAAGCAGTAAAAATTTGCTCCCTCTAGGTTTTGTCAGATTATAAATCACATCGTCATGCCAGTTTAACAAACTATGGTCTAGATTCTAGGTGATCAGGCCAGAACTAGCTTTAAGAACAACCTAAGCGAAGAACTGTCTAGTTTTGAATCCTAACAGATCAATCAATCTATAATTGCATGAAAACCCTAATGAGAATCCCTGAACCTAATAAGAAAACTACTCACACGTATCAATTGAAAACAAATACAGGCTTGAAATAGAGATCACATGAAATATATAAGAGAAATAAAAACAGGGGTTCGAAATCATCTCTCAAAGTGTACTGAGTAATAGATCACCCCCAAACTCTCAATCTATCCAAAACTCTCTTGCAAAAGTCAACTCTTTTAAAAACAAAATCTAAAAACCTTAATTAATAGTCTAATTACAATTTGGGCCCTTTTGAAAATACATGAAACTTCAGGGCAAAGTTACAAATCTTCAAAAGTGTTGATTTTCATGTGTGGTGTGAAAATAAGGCTCATGTCAATCGACACCAATAGGTAGTGTCGATCGACACCACTGGTCATGAATGGCACCAACTTCAACTTCTAAGCTACAATGCGCCAAAATGGTCCAGAATGTCCAAATGATCCCAAATGTGTGTAGACCTATAAAAGACTTTAAAAGGATTCTAAAGACACATAACGACTCGATTACGTACATATATCATGGGTTTAAACCAATAAAAACCATGATATATCAACTTCTCCAAACTTATCAGTGTTGATGGTATTGTTGCTCATGATGATATCGAAGTGCTGGAAGATCGGAGTCAAGAGACTCCCAACACCCTCAACCTTCTTTCTAGCAAACGCCTTCATCTTAAGTGTACAGAGATGATTAGAAGGCATCTGCCCAAGATGGCTCTAGATGCTGTTAGTAACAGGAGTTTCAACACAAGGTCTCCAGAAGAAGGTTATGTGCTGATTGAAAACTTGGCGTCTAGCAATTGCACCAAGAATGCTGACTTTGAGAGACAGAAGCAAGCTGGGAACATTATTGGAAAACAGATTGTTGAGCTTAAGACTAAGTTAGATTTAGTTCATAACATTCTGGTGAACAAGAATTTAATTCAGTTTGCTGCAGAATTTGAGACCTTTAAGCTAGAAGAAAAAGAAAGATGTGGTGAAGAGGATGTCAATTACATTGGTGGGACTGGTTTTCAGGCTCAAAGATTTGGTAATCAACAATGCAGAGGTGGTTACAATAGGAATGGTCAGAGGAATACCTTCACAGGTAATCAAAACTCTTCTAGTTATGTCTCAAAACTGCAATACCAAAAACAATTCCAAAGAAACAGTAGTTTCAGCACGAACTATGGATCCTCATCTTACCAGACACCTCCTGTACCAAGCGAGCAGAGTGAGATGAAATCCATGCTTGGTAGATATTGGAGGGTCAGCAAAGGATCACAATTAATTTTAATTGGAAGATTGATGCTCTCTACACTAATTTGAATGGGAAGTTTGAAGCTTTGAACACTTATGTCAAGCAGTTGGATACTCAGGTTACGCATACTGTTGGGTCTGTGAAATGACAAGATGGAGTTCTTCCTGGAAGAACGGACGCTAATCCAAAGTATCAGCTCAATCTTGTGCTTAAAAGTGGTTTCACTGTCGATGAACTCGTGGTGTTAGAAGAAATTGAAGAAGATACTGCAGAAGAGAGACCAGTGTTGATCGACACACCCCTTGGTGTCGATCGACACCAGCAACAGGTTAAGGCTACTCCATATTATGAAGCACCAGTGTCGATCGACACCACACCTGGTATTGATGGACACTAGCACCCAAGATCCAAGGATACGATTCAAGCAAGTAGTGTCGATTGACACCTTGGTGTCAGTCCACACAAGGCACCATCTGAGGAACCGAGTTCTGTGAAGCTACTGATTTCAGAAGAACATGTTTACAAGCCTACGGTTCCTTTCCCCAGAAATCCCAGGAAATCTAAGCAGGAGCTGCATGAAGCAAAGTGAGAAGCTTGGTGGAAAAGCTCACCATTGTGATTTTATTGATTGATGCTATCGCAGCGAAGAAGATGCTTACGCAGAGTATGAGAGAAGAGGAAGGTTTTATGATGATCTTTAAAGTCTGTAGTGCTGTAATCTAGAACATAATTCCATAGAACCTAAAGGATATAGGAAGTTTTGTTTTGGATTGTTCTATCTTCAAGGATAGATTCAAAGGTTCTGTGTGTGATCTGGCCTCGAGTGTGAAATTAATGCCTTACTCAGTTCCTGTAGGCCTTGGTATGACTGATTTCACGCCTACAAAGATTTCTTTGATTCTAGCTGATGGGAGCATCAGGATTCCAGAAGCTCTTTTGGAAGATGTGCCTATGTGGATAGGTAATTGCATGATTCCCACCGACTTCGTGGTTCTACGATATACCGATGAGCCTAAAGAACCTCTTATCCTAGGCTGACCTTTCTTGGTTATAGCTGGTGCGCTCATCAATGTGAGGAATGGTAAGATAGCTCTGAATGTGGTTGATCTAGTTATGAATTTTGACATGGACAAGCTTGTGAAGCGACCCATAATCGACGGACAAACATTCTACGTATATACTCTCTACAATCTTGCAGAGGAGATCCTTCAGAAGTTTCTAGAACCTCCTATGGTCCAGATTTGTGATTTTGACAATGAGGTATGTGCAGTAACTGTTCCCGATAGACCGTTGTATGCTGATATTGTTAACTATCTCGCTGCAGATGTTAAGCCAGAGAATTTCAAAGGGTATACCAAGAAGAAATCCTTGAGACAACTCAGATGTTTCTATTGGGATGAACCTTACGTATACAAGCATTGCGCAAACGGTATATATAGAAGATGTGTTGCTGAGACTGAGCTTCAAGACGTGCTATTTCATTGTCATGGTTCTGAGTATGCTGAACATTTTGCAACTTTTAAGACAGTGTCTAAGGTCCTTCAAGCGGAATTCTGGTGGCTTACTATGTTCCAAGATGCTTACGAATTCATAGCTCAGTGTGATGCCTGTCAGAGAAGGGAAAAGATTAGCAAGAGGTACCAGATGCCACAAAACTTCATCCAAGTGTTTGAGGTATTTCATTGCTAGGGCATTGATTTTATGGGACCTTTTTCTTCATCCTATGGGAATCGGTACATCTTGGTTGCTATGGACTATGTGTCTAAATGGGTGGAAGCTATCGCTAGTCCAATAAATGATGCCACTTTAGTTTTTAAGCTGTTTAAGACCATCATCTTCCCTTATTTCGAAGTGGCGCGGATTGTGATAAGTGATGGTGGTTCTCACTGTATTAACAAAGTCTTTTAGAAACTACAGAAGAAGCATGGTGTTCATCACCATGTGGCTATTGCGTATCACCCTCAGACAAGTGTACATGTCAAGGTTTCAAACAGGCAGATCAAGGAGATTTTAGAGAAGAATGTAGGACAGACTAGAAATGATTGGTCTGCTAAGTTGGATGATGCGTTATGGGCTAACAGGACTGCATTTAAAACACCATTGGGGACTACACCATCCTTAAAGAAAAACGAAAATAAGAAAGTCCAGAAAATCAGATGACTCGGCTCGGATGAGTTAATTATAATGACCTTTCTAAACGTCCCTAAACGATGAAGTAAAATAAGAAAGTCTTGAAAATGAAATGCCTTGGTTCGGATGAGGTAATTATAATTACCTCTCTAAACGTCCCTTAAAAAAGAACGAAAGTAAGAAAGTACAGAAAACTAAATGTCTCAGCTCGGATGAGGTAATAAAAATTTTGCTCTTTAAATTTCCCTAAAAGAAAAACGAAAAAAAGAAAGTCCAGAAAAATCAAATGCCTTGGCTCGGATGAGGTAATCGTAATTACTTCTTTAAACGTCCCTTAAAGAAGAACAAAAGTGAGAAAATCCAGAAAATCAAACATCTTGGCTCGGATGAGGTAATTATAATTACCCTTTAAACATCCCTAAGAGAAGAACGAAAGAAAGAAAGTCTGGAAAATCAAATGCCTTGGCTCGGAAATGGTAACCATAATTACCTCTCTAAACGTCCCTAAGAAAAGAATGAAAGTAAGAAGGTCCAAAAAAATCAAAATGCCTCGGCTAAGTTGAGGTAATCACAATTACCTCTCTAAACATTCCTTAAACAAGAACGAAAGTAAGAAAGTCCGGAAAAACAAATTGCCTCGGTCGGATGAGGCAATTGTAATTACTCTAAACGTCTCTAAAAAAGAACAAAACTAAATAGTCCAAAAAACCAAATTCCTCGGCTTGGATGAGGTACTAATTAATTACCTCGCTAAATGTTCCTTAAAGAAGAATTAAGGTAAGAAAGTCAAGAAAATCAAATGCTTCGGCTTGGATGAAATAATAATTAATTACCTCTCTAAAAATTCCTAAAACAAGAAAGAAGTTACGTAAGTCCACAAAATCAAATGCCTTGGCTCGGATGAGGTAATTATAATTACCTCTAAAAACGTCCCTAAAAGAAGAATCAAAGTAAGAAAGTCCAGAAAATCAAAGGCCTCAGCTTGGATGAGATAATTATATTTACCTCTCCATCGCTTGGATGAGATAATTATAATTACCTCTCTAAACATCTCCTAAAAGAAGAACAAAAGTAAGAAAGTCTAGAAAATCAAATGCCTAGACTCGGATGAGGTAATAATAAATTATCTCTCTAAACGTCCCTACAAGCACAACGAAAGTAAGTGAGTCTGAAAAATCAAATGCCTCAATTTGGATGAGGTAATCATAATTACCTTATTAAACGTCCCTAAAAGAAGAACAAAAGTAAGAAAGTCAGAAAATCAAATGTCTCGGTTGGGATAAGGGAATTATAACAACCACTCTAAACGTCCCTTAAAAAAGAATGAAAATAAGAAAGTTCAGAAAATCAAATGCCTCAGCTCGGATAAGATAATCATAATTACCTCTCTAAACGTCCCTTAAAAAAGAACGAAAGTAAGAAAGTCCAGAAAATCAAATGCCTCGGCTCGGATAAGGTAATCATAATTACCTCTCTAAACGTCCCATAAAAAATGAAAATTAGAAAGTCCAAAAAATCAGATGCCTCGGCTCGGATGAGGTAATCATAATTACCTCTCTAAATTTCCCGTAAAGAAGAACGAAAGTGGGAAACTCTAGAAAATCAACTGTCTCGATTCGGATGAGGTAATCATAATTACCTCTTTAAACGTCCTTTAAAGAAAAATAAAAATAAGAAAGGTTGCAAAATCAGATGCTTCGGCTCGGATAAATTAATTATAATTACCTCTCCAAATGTCCCTGAAAGAGGAATGAAAATTAGAAAGTCTAGAAAATCAAATGTCACGGATCGGATGATGTAATTATAATTACCTCTCTAAACGTCCCTAAAAAAAGAACAAAAGTAAGAAAGACCAGAAAATCAAATGTCTCAGCTCAAATGAGGTAATAATAAATTACCTCTCTAAACATCCCTAAAACAAGAAAAAAAGTAAGAAAGTCCAGGAAAATCAAATGCCTCGGCTTGGCTGAGTTAATCATAATTACCTCTCTAAACATCCTTTAAAGAAGAATGACCGTAAGATAGTCCGGAAAATCAAATACCTCAACTCGGATATGGTAATCATAGCTACCTCTCTAAGCATCACTAAAAGAAAAACGAAAGTAAAAACGTCCACAAAATCAAATGCCTCGGCTCAAACGAGGTAATCATATTTACCTCTTTAAACATCTCTAAAAGAACAATGAAAGTAAGATAGTCTGGAAAATCAAATGTCTCGACTTGGATGAGGTAATCATAAATACATCTCTAAACGTCCCTAAAAGAAAAACGAAAGTAAGAAAGTCCACAAAATCAAATGCCTCGGCTCGGATGAAGTAATCATAATAACCTCTCTAAATATCCCTTAAAAAAGAATGAAAGGAATAAAGTCCAGAAAATCAAATGCGTCGGCTCGGATGAAGTAATCATAATTACTAAAAGTCCCTAAACGTCCCTCAAAAAATCAAATGCCTTGGTTTGGATTAGGTAATAATAAGTTAGCTCTCAAAACATCCCTAAAAGAATAACGAAAGTAAGAAAGTCCAGGCAAGTGAAATGCTTCGTCTCGGATGAGGTAATCATAATTACCTCCTTAAAGAAAACCAAAAATATGAAAGTCCGAAAAATCAGATGCCTCAGCGCGGATGAGTTAATTATAATTAGCTTTCTAAACGTCCCTTAAAAAGAAGGAAAATAAGAAACTCAAGAAAAGCGAATGCCTCGGCTCGGATGAGGTAATCATAATTACCTCTTTCAATGTCCCTAAAAGAAAAATGAAAGTAAGATTCTCCAGAAAATCAAATGCCTCGACTCGGATGAGGTAGTAGTCATAATTACCTCTCTAAATGTCCCTAACCGAAGAACGAAAATAAGAAAGTCCAGAAAATCAAAATGGCTCAGCTCCGATTATGTAATCACAATTACCTCTCTAAACGTTCTGTAAAGAAGAACGAAAGTAAGAAAATTCGGGAAAATCAAATGTCATGGCTCGGATGAGGTAATTATAATTACCTCTCTAAACGTTCCTAAAACAAGAACAAAAATAAGGAAGTCCATAAAATAAAATGTCTTGTCTCGGATGAGGTAATTATAATTACCTCTCAAAAAGTCCCTAAAAGAATAACGAAAGTAAGGTAATAATAAACTATCTCTCTAGATGTCCCTAAAAGAAGAACGAAGATACGATAGTCTTGAAAATTTAATGCCTCAATTGGGATGAGGTAATCATAACTACCTCTCTAAATGTCCCTAAAAAAAGAACAAAGATAAGAATGTCCAGAAAATCAGATCCCGCGCCTCAGATGAGTTAATTATAGTTAGCACTCTAAACATCCCTAAAAGAAGAATGAAAGTAGCGAAACAAAAATAAAATACCTCGGCTCGGCTGAGGTAATAATAATTACCTCTTTAAACGTCCCGAAAAGAAGAACGAAAATAAGAATGACAATAAGAATGTCCGGAAAACCAAATGCCTCAGCTCCGGTGAGAAAATATTAAATTACCTCTCTAAACGCTCCTAACACAAAAACGAAACTAATATAGTCCGAAAATCAAATGGCTCAGTTCGGATGAGGCAATTATAATTACCTCTCTAAACGTCCTTAAAAGTAGAACGAAAATAAGAAAGTTCGGAAAACCAGATGCCTTCGGCACGGATGAGGTAATTATAACTACCTCTCTAAACGTCCCTAAAAGAAGAACAAAAATAAAAAAAAAAGTCAAGAAAATCAAATCTCTCGCTTCGGATGAGGTAATTATAATTACCTCTCTAAACGTCCCTAAAAGAAGAACAAAAGTAAGAAAGTCCAGAAAAATCAAATGCCTCGGCTCGGATGAGGTAATAATAAATTACCTCTCTAAATTTCCCTCAAAGAAGAACAGAAGTCAGATAATCCGGAAAATCAAATGCCTTGCCTCGGTTGCGGTAATTATAATTACCTCTCTAAAAGTCCCTAACAGAAGGTCGAAAGTAAGAAATCCCAGGAAATCAAATACCTCGGCACTGATGAGCTAATCATAATTACCTCTCTAAACGTCCCTAAAAGAAGAACAAAAGTAAGAACGTCTAGAAAACCAAATTTCTCGGCTTGGGTGAGGTAATAATAAATTACCTCTCTAAAGGTTCCTAAAAGAAAAACGAAAGTAATATAGTCCGAAAAATCAATTGTCTAGGTTCGCATGAGGTAATCATATTTACCTCTCTAAACGTCCCTAAAAGAAGAAAAAAGTAAGAAAGTCTAGGAAAATCAAATTCGTTGACTTGGATGAGGTAATAATAAATTATCTCTATAAACCTCCTTAAAAGAAGAAAGAAAGTAAGATAGTCTGGAAATCAAATGCCTCAATTCGGATGAGGTAAACATAATTACATTTCTGAACGTCCCTAAAAAAGAACGAAAGTAAGAATGTCCGAAAAAAACTAATGCCTCGGCTCGGATGAGGTAATCAAAATTATCTCTCTAATTATCCCTTAAGGAAGAACGATCGTTAGAAACTCCAGAAAATAGAATTCCACAGTAAGGATAAAGTAATCATAATTACCTCTTTAAACGTCCCTTAACAAAACTAAGAAAGTTTGGAAAATCAAATGCCTCTGCTCGGATGAGGTAATCATAATTACCTCTCTAAATGTCCCTAAGAAAACAACAAAAGTAAGAGAGTCTAGAAAATCAAATGTCTCAGCTCGAATAAGGTAATTATAATTACCCTCCAAACATCCCTAAAAGAAGAATAAAAGTAAGAAAGTCCAAAAAATCAAATGCCTCGGCTCGAATGAGGTAATTATAATTACCCTCTAAACATCCCTAAAAGAAGAACGAAAATAAGAAAGTCCGGAAAATCAAATTCCTCATCTCAGATGAGGAAATCATAATTACCCCTTTAAACGTTCACTAAAAGAAGAATGAAAGTAAGAAAAACCAGAAAATCAAATGCCTCGGCTCGGATGAGGTAATCATAATTACCTGTTTAAATGTCATTTAAAGAAAAACAAAAATAAGAAAGTCCAAAAATTCAACAGCCTTGGCTCGGATGAGGTGATTATAAATTAACTCTCTAAGCATCCCTAAAAGAAGAACGAAAGTAAGAAAGTCCGGGAAAATCAAATGCCTTGATTCGGATGAGGTATAATAAATTATCTCTACAAACGTCTTTAAAAGAAGAACGAAAGTAAGATAGTCCGGAAACTACAATGCCTCAATTCGGATGAGGTAATCATAGTTACGTCTCTAAACAACCCTAAAAGAAGAACGAAAGTAAGAATGTCTGAAAAATCAAATGTCTTGGCTCGGACAAGGTAATTAAAATTACCTCTCTAAACGTCCCTAAAAAGAGAACGAAAGTAAGAAAATCCAGAAAATCAAATGTCTTGGCAAGGATGAGTGAATAGTAAATTAACTCTCAAAACTTCCATAAAAGAAGAATGAAACTAAGAAAGTCAAGAATGTCAAATACCTCGGCTCGGATGAGGTAATCATAAATACCTCTTTAAACGTCCCTAAAAGAAGAAGGAAAGTAACATAGTCCGGAAAATCAAATACTTTGACTCAGATGAGGTAATCATAAGTAAAAAAGTTCAGAAAATCAAATGCCCTGGCTCGGATAAGGTGATCATAATTATCTCTCTAAACGTCCCTTAAAGAAAAACAAAAATAAGAAAGTCCGGAAAATCGGATGGCTCGGCTCGGATGAGTTAAATATAATTACATCTATAAACGTCCCTAAAAGAAGAACGAAAGTAAGAACGTCCGGAAAATCAAATGCATCGGCTCGGATAAGGTAATCATAATTACCTCTCTAAATGTCCCTTAAAGAAGAAGGATAGTAAAAAAGTCCAGAAAATCAAATTCCTCGGTAAGGATGAAGTAATCATAATTACCTTTTTAAACATCCCATAAAGAAGAACGAAAGTAAGAAAGTCTGGAAAATCAAATGCCTCGGCTCGGATTAGGTAATCATAATTACATCTCTAAACGTCCGTTAAAAAAGAACGATAGTAGGAAAGTCCAGAAAATCAAATGCGTCGGCTCGGATGAGGAAATTATATTTACCCTGCAAACATTCCTTAAAGAAGAATGAAACTAATAAAGTCCGGAAAATCAAATGCCTCGACTTAGATGAGGTAATTATAATTACCCTCTAAACATCCCTAAAGAAGAATGAAAGTAATAGAGTCTGGAAAATCAAATGCCTCGGCTCCGATGAGGTAATTATAATTACCCTCTAAACATCCCTGAAAGAAAAATGAAAGTAATAAAGTCTGGAAAAGCAAATGCCTCGGCTCGGATATGGTAATCATAATTATCTCTCTAAATGTTCCTAAAAAAACAACAAAAGTAAGAAAGTCCAGAAAATCAAAATGCCTCGGGTCGGATGGGATAATCCCAATTACATCTCTAAACACTCCTTAAAGAAGAACGAAAATAAGAAAATCCAGAAAATCAAATGTTTCAGCTCGGATGAGGTAATTATAATTACCCTCTAAACATCCCTAAAAAAGAAAAAAATAAGGAAGTCCAACAAATAAATTTCCTCGACTTGGATGAGGTTACCTCTGTAAACGTCCCTAAAAGAAGAACGCAAGTAAGAAACTCCTGAAAATCAAATGCCTCGGCTTGGATAAGGTACTTATAATTACCTCTCTAAATGTCCCTTAAAGAAAAACGAAAAGAAGGAAGTCCAGAAAATCAGTAGCCTCGGCTCGGATGAGTTAAATATAATTACATTTATAAACATCCCTAAAAGAAGAATGAAAGTTAGAAATTCCAGAAAATCAAATGCCTCGGCTCGGATGAGATAATAATAAATTAACTCTCTTAACATCCCTAAAAGAAGAACAAAATTAAGAAAGTCCGGGAAAATCAAATGCCTTGACTCGGATGAGATAATAATAAATTATCTCTATAAACATCCTTAAAAGAAGAACGAAATTAAGATAGTCCATAAAATATAGTTACGTCTCTAAACGTCCCAAAAAGAAGAATGAAAGTAAGAATGTCCGGAAAATCCAATGCCTCGGCTTGCATATGTTAATCATAATTACCTCTCTAAATGTCCCTACAAAAAGAACGATAGTAAAAAAGTCCAGGAAATCAAATTCCTTGGTAAGGATGAAGTAATCATAATTACCTCTTTAAACATCCTGTAAGGAAGAACGAAAGTAAGAATGTCCGGAAAATCCAATGCCTCGGCTTGGATAAGTTAATCATAATTACCTCTCTAAATATCCCTTCAAAAAGAACGATAATAAAAAAGTCCAGGAAATCAAATTCCTCGGTAAGGATGAAGTAATCATAATTACCTCTTTAAACATCCCGTAAGGAAGAACGAAAGTAAGAAAGTCTGGAAAATCAAATGCCTCGTCTCGGATGAGGTAATCATAATTACATATCTAAACACCCCTTAAAGAAGAACGAAAGTAAGAAAATCAAATGCCTAGGCTCGGGTGAGGAAATTATATTTACCCTCCAAAGATCCCTAAAAGAAGAATGAGAGTAATAAAGTCTGGAAAATCAAATGCCTCGGCTCGGAAAAGGTAATCATAATTACATCTCTAAATGTCCCTAAGAAAACAACGAAAGAAAGAAAGTCAAGAAAATCAAATACCTCGGCTCGAGAGAGGTAATCGTAATTACCTCTTTAAACGTCCCTAAAAGAAGAACAAAAGTAAGAAAGTCTGGAAAATCAAATGCCTCAGCTCGGATGAGGTAATAATAATTACCTTCTAAACATCCCTAAAAGGAGAACAAAAATAAAAAAGTCTGTAAAATCATATGCCTCGGCTCGGATGAGGTAATTATAATTACCTCTCTAAACGTCCCTAAAAGAAGAACGAAAGTAAGAGAGTCCAGAAAATCAAATGCGTCGGCTCGGATGAGGTAATCATAATTACCTCTTTAAACGTCTCTTAAAGAAGAACGAAAGTAAGATAGTCCGGAAAATCAAATGCCTCAAGGCGGAAGAAGTAATCATAATTACGTCTCTAAACGTCCTTTAAAGAAGAACGAAAGTAAGAGAGTCCAGCAAATCAAATGCCTCGGCTCGGATGAGGTAATTATAATTACCCTCTAAACATCCCTAAAAGAAGAATGAAAGTAATAGAGTCTGGAAAATCAAATGCCTCGGCTCCGATGAGATAATTATAATTACCCTCTAAACTTCCCTAAAAGAAGAATGAAAGTAATATAGTCTGGAAAAGTAAATGCGTCGGTTCGGATATGGTTATCATAATTACCTCTCTAAACATCCCTAAACAAAAGTAAGAAAGTCCAGAAAATAAAAATGCCTCATGTTGGATAAGGTAATCACAATTACCTCTCTAAATGTTCCTTAAAGAAAAACAAAAGTAAGAAAGTCCGGAAAATCAAACGCCTCGGCGCGGATGAGTTAATTATAATTACCTCTTTAATTGTCCATAAAAGAATAACGAAAATAAGAAAGTCTGAAACATCAAATGTCTCGGCTCGAATGAGGTAATTATAATAACCTCTCTAAACGTCCTTTAAAAAAGAACGAAAGTAAGAAACTCGAGAAAATCAAATGTCTTGGCTCGGATGAGGTAATAGTAAATTAACTCCCAAAACGTCCATAAAAAAAGAACGAAAGTAAGAAAGTCCAGAAAATCAAATACCTCAGCTTGGATGAGGTAATCATATTTACCTCTTTAAACGTCCCTAAAAGAAGAATGAAAGTAAGATAGTCCAGAAAGTCAAATGCCTCGACTCAGATGAGGTAATCATAATTACCTCTCTAAACGTCCCTAAAAGATGAACGAAAGTAAGAAAGTTCAGAAAATCAAATGCCTCGGCTCTGATTGGATAATTATAATTACCTCCCTAAACGTCACAAAAAAAAGAACAAAAGTAAGAAAGTCCTGGAAATCAAAGGGCTCTACTAGGATAAGGGAATCATAATTACCTCTCCAAACGTCCCTTAAAGAAAAACAAAAATAAGAAAGTCCAGAAAGTAAGAACGAAAATAAGAAAGTCGGATGAGTTAAATATAATTACATCTATAAACATCCCTAAAAGAAGAAGAATGAAAGTAAGGAAGTCCAAAAAATAAAATGCCTTAGCTCGGCTGAGGTAATAACAATTACCTCTTTAAAATTCCCTAAAAGAAGAACAATAATAAGAACAAAAATAAGAAAGTCCAGAAAATATAATTTCTCGACTTGGATGAGGTAATTATAATTACCACTGTAAACGTCCCTAAAAGAAGAACGAAAGTAAGAAAGTCTTGAAAATTAAATGCCTCGGCTCGGATAAGGTAATCATACTTACCTCTCTAAATGACATTTAAAGACAAGCAAAAATAAGAAAGTCCGAAAATTCAGTAGCCTCCGCTCGAATGAGGTGATTATAAATTAAACCTCTAAGCATCCCTAAAAGAAGAACGAAAGTAAGAAAGTCCGGGAAAATCAAATGCCTTGACTCGGATGAGGTAATAATAAATTATCTCTACAAACGTCCTTAAAAGAAAAACGAAAGTAAGATAGTCCGGAAACTACAATGCCTCAATTCGGATGAGGTAATCATAGTTACGTCTCTAAACATCCCTAAAAGAAGAACGAAAGTAAGAATGTCTGGAAAATCAAATGTCTTGGCTCGGACAAGGTAATTAAAATTACCTCTCTAAACGTCCCTAAAAAAAGAACAAAAGTAAGAAAATCCAGAAAATCAAATGTCTTGGCAACGATGAGTGAATAGTAAATTAACTCTCAAAACTTCCATAAAAGAAGAATGAAACTAAGAAAGTCAAGAATGTCAAATACCTCGGCTCGGATGAGGTAATCATAAATACCTCTTTAAACGTCCCTAAAAGAAGAAGGAAAGTAAGATAGTTCGGAAAATCAAATACTTTGACTCAGTTGAGGTAATCATAATTACTTTTCTAAACGTCCCTAAAAGAAGAAAGAAAGTAAAAAAGTTCAGAAAATCAAATGCCTCGGCTCGGATAACGTAATCATAATTATCTCTCTAAACGTCCCTTAAAGCAAAACAAAAATAAGAAAGTCCGGAAAATCGGATGGCTCGGCTCGGATGAGTTAAATATAATTACATCTATAAACGTCCCTAAAAGAAGAACGAAAGTAAGAACGTCCGGAAAATCAAATGCATCGGCTCGGATAAGGTAATCATAATTACCTCTCTAAATGTCCCTTAAAGAAGAACGATAGTAAAAAAGTCCAGAAAATAAAATTCCTCGGTAAGGATGAGGTATTCATTATTACCTTTTTAAACATCCCGTAAAGAAGAACGAAAGTAAGAAAGTCTGGAAAATCAAATGCCTCGGCTCGGATTAGTTAATCATAATTACATCTCTAAACGTCCGTTAAAGAAGAACAAAAGTAGGAAAGTCCAGAAAATCAAATGCATCGGTTCGGATGAGGAAATTATATTTACGCTCCAAACATTCCTTAAAGAAGAATGAAAGTAATAAAGTCCAGAAAATCAAATGCCTCGGCTTAGATGAGGTAATTATAATTACCCTCTAAACATCCCTAAAAGAAGAATGAAAGTAATAGAGTCTGGAAAATCAAATGCCTCGGCTCCGATGAGGTAATTATAATTACCCTCTAAACATCCCTAAAAGAAAAATGAAAGTAATAAAGTCTGGAAAAGCAAATGCCTCGGCTCGGATATGGTAATCATAATTACCTCTCTAAATGTCTCTAAAAAAACAACAAAAGTAAGAAAGTCCAGAAAATCAAAATGCCTCGGGTCGGATGAGATAATCCCAATTACATCTCTAAACACTCTTTAAAGAAGAACGAAAATAAGAAAATCCAGAAAATCAAATGCCTCGGCTCGGATGAGGTAATTATAATTACCCTCTAAACATCCCTAAAAAAGAAAAAAATAAGGAAGTCCAACAAATAAAATATCTCGACTTGGATGAGGTTACGTCTGTAAACGTCCCTAAAAGAAGAACGCAAGTAAGAAACTCCTAAAAATCAAATGTCTCGGCTTGGATAAGGTACTTATAATTACCTCTCTAAATGTCCCTTAAAGAAAAACGAAAAGAAGGAAGTCCAGAAAATCAGTAGCCTCGGCACGGATGAGTTAAATATAAGTACATCTATAAACATCCCTAAAAGAAGAATGAAAGTTAGAAATTCCAGAAAATCAAATGTCTCGGCTCGGATGAGGTAATTATAATTACCTTCTAAACATCCCTAAAAGGAGAACGAATTTAAAAAATTCTGTAAAATCATATGCCTCGGCTCGGATGAGGTAATTATAATTACCTCTCTAAACGTCCGTAAAAGAAGAACGAAAGTAAGAGAGTCCAGAAAATCAAATGCCTCGGCTCGGATGAGGTAATCATAATTACCTCTTTAAACGTCTCTTAAAGAAGAACGAAAGTAAGATAATCCAGAAAATCAAATGCCTCAAGGCGGAAGAAGTAATCATAATAACGTCTCTAAACGTCCCTTAAAGAAGAACGAAAGTAAGAGAGTCCAGCAAATCAAATTCCTCGGCTCGGATGAGGTAATTATAATTACCCTCTAAACATCCCTAAAAGAAGAATGAAAGTAATAGAGTCTGGAAAATCAAATGCCTTGGCTCTGATGAGATAATTATAATTACCCTCTAAACTTCCCTAAAAGAAGAATGGAAGTAATATAGTCTGGAAAAGCAAATGCGTCGGTTCGGATATGGTAATCATAATTACCTCTCTCAACATCCCTAAACAGAAGTAAGAAAGTCCATAAAATCAAAATGTCTTGGCTCGGATGAGATAATTCCAATTACATCTCTAAACATCCCTAAACGAAAATAAGAAAGTCCGGAAAATCAAATGCCTCGGCTCGGATGAGGTAATTATAATTACCCTCTAAACATCCCTAAAAAAAAGAACAAATTAAGGAAGTCCAAAAAATGAAATGCCTCGGCTCGGCTGAGGTAATTATAATTACCTCTTTAAACGTCCCTAAAAGAATAACAAAAATAAGAAAGTCCAGAAAATAAAATGCCTCGACTTGGATGAGGTAATTCTAATTTCCTCTCTAAACGTCCCTAAAAGAAAAATGAAAGTAAGAAAGTCCAGAAAAACAAATGCCTCAAATCGGATAAGGTACTCATAATTACCTCTCTAAACATCTCGTAAAGAAAAACAAAAATAAGAAAGTCCAGAAAATCAGATGCCTCGGCTCGGATGAGTTAATTATAACTACCTATATAAACATCCTTAAAAGAAGAACGAAAGTAAGAAAGTCCAGAAAATCAAATGCCTCGGATTTGATGAGGTAATAATAAATTACCTCTCTAAATGTCCCTAAAAGAAGGACGAAAGTAAGAAAGTCCGAGAAAATCAAATGCCTTGACTCGGATGAGGTAATGATAAATTATCTCTCTAAACGTCCTTGAAAGAAAAACGAAAGTAAGATAGTGATATGATCCTTGGTAGAATCAAGTCCGAGGATGATATCCAACAGGTTGCAAGGAATCGAAATGTTGGATTAGTTTGCGGAAGTGATGTTGTTATGGGGAATATGAGGGGTTCGACACGAGGCTGGCATGAGGCAGAACATTGATTGGCGACGGGAATGGAACGTAGCGCAACGATGGTCGAGATGGGTAATGGAATGGTGATCTGGATGAGGAAAGGAACGACGATCAGGATGAGGATCGGCGACTATCGAGACGAGGATCGGCGATGTGGTTTGGGAACAAAGCGACGATGGTTGACACGAGGAACGGAACGGTGATCGCGACGAGGATCGGGACGGGGATCAGGAATGACACGATGATGGAGGTTGGGAATGAGGATGGATCGAAGCGACACTTCCAAAGGTTATGATCGACCCTTGGACTATCTTGACTTGTTCTTGAAAGGGTGAAGACCCAACGTAAAGAACAAGGAGTGGAGCAAATGATACTTCTTAATGATGGTGGATAAATCCTTAGACTATCGATCTTGCTAAAGTGGGATGAAGATCCGGACACTAAAGCAAGAGTGATCAAACGATTCTTGAGATTTTATGTAAAATGTTTGATAGATTGAAAGAAGAGAAGAGGCGGATATATATAGGGTTCAAGGTGCATGAAACTTAACAAAATACAACTCTTGGAATTCTACAACCATTAAACAAATTTTGAATGCTTTGACTGAACCCTTGACTCCAGATTCCGCGGCTTGAGAAGGAAGAAATGGGCTTGGGTTTATCAAGAGGCTTGTGAAAGAGTGATGAGGCCTTGCCTCATCAAAAACCATGTTTAGAAAACACATTGGGACTAAACCAAACGAAGGGAAAAAGAGTGTAAGTCTTATCACCTCTCTTGATAAACGTTTAGGTGGCTTGTATCACAACTAGTGTAGTTGGATTAGCATTCACTAAACTGCCCTGGATGATGTTGAGAAGATGTTGCAAAGTTGTCTTGAGCTTGGCTTGCTTGGACCGAGTAATAGGACCATGGGGAATGTGCAAATCTTCATGTGCTTGCTGCTCTGGTTCAACCTCCTTGCTGGCCATGCTCTCATCATCCTCCCCCACTTGAAAAGGATTTGACCTCAAATCTGCTGCATCTTCAAAATAAGGAACCAAATCAATAATTTTAAAACTCGGACTTACTTGGTACTTACCTTGGAGATCCAGCTGGTAGGCATTGTTGTTGAGCTTCTTGATGGTTTTGAATGGACCATCAATTCTGGGCATAAGCTTGGATTTTCTCTCATTAGGGAACCTATCCTTTCTTAAATGGATCCACACCAAGTCTCCTTCTTCAAAGACCAACTCCATGCGGCCCTTGTTTGCATGCTTAATGTAGAACTTGGTCTTGTTCTCAATATTGATTCGAGCTTTCTCATGGATCTGCTTAACTAATTCAGCCTTTTTCTTTCCATCAAGACTTATCCTTTCATTCATAGGTTAACGCATTAGATCCAAAGGTGAGATGGGATTGAACCCACAAACAATTTCAAATGGAGAATACTTAGATGCGGAATGCCTAGCATGGTTATAAGCAAATTCAACATGAAGAAAACAATCTTCCCAAGTTCTAAGATTCTTTTTAATTATGGCACGCAACAATGTAGATAAGGTTCTATTAACTACTTCAGTTTGACCATCGGATTGTGGATGACAAGTTGTACAGAAACAAAGCTTAGTTCCTAATTTAGACCAAAGCGTTTTCTAAAAATAGCTAAGGAAGTTAGTGTCTCTATCCGATAAAATAGTTCTAGGCATGCCATGGAGTCTAACTATCTCCTTAAAGAACAATCCGGCTACATGAATGGCATCATCAGTTTTATGACAAGGTATAAAGTGAGCCATTTTAGAGAATCTATCCACTACCACAAATCCATGGAAATGTCGTGCCAAGGATGCAATGGAATAGGTAAAGGAATATACAAACCGTGGTTTTGGATTGTGGATTTGGCTTGTTTACAAGTGACACATCGTTAAGAAGTTTTCTTGACATCACTCCTAATATGTGGCCAAAAAAAATGCTCTTGCAGTACACTTAATGTTTTTGCCACGCCAAAGTTACCCATAAGACCACATGCATGAGCTTCCTTGACAAACAAGTCTCGCAAAGACGAGTTAGGCACGCATAATCGGTTTTCATAAAACAAGAATCCATCAGCCTTGTTATATTTTTCTGCACCAAATTTCTCACAAGCAGCATAGATATCTTTGAAGTCAGCATCAGTAGCATATAGTTCCTTTATTTGCTCAAATCCTAGTAGCTTAACTTCTAAAGAATTCAAAAGAACATACCTCCGACAAAGAGCATCGGCTACTACATTCTCCTTACCTTTCTTGTATTTGATCACATAGGGAAAGGTTTCAATAAACTCAACCAACTTGGCATGTCTTTTGTTAAGCTTATGTTTTCCTTTGAGGTGCTTGAGTGATTCATGGTCCGTGGGGATAACAAACTCCTTGGGCCAAAAATAATGTTGCCACGTTTGTAAAGCCCTAATAAGCGCATAGAGTTCTTTGTCAAAAGTTGGATAATTGAGTGTGGCGCCTCCAAGCTTCTCACTAAAGTATGCTATTGGCCTTTGTTCCTACATGAGAACAGCACCAACACCAATCCCTGAGGCATCACATTCGATCTCAAAATGTTTATCGAAATTAGGAAGAGATAAAACTGGGGCGTGTGTAAACTTCTCTTTCAAGGTTTGAAAAGCGTTTTCTTGAGCTTGCTCCCACTTGAATCCTACGTTCTTCTTGATAACCTCGGTGAGCGGAGCTACTATCATGCTGAAGTCCTTTACAAACCTCCTGTAAAACCCGGCAAGGCCATGGAAGCTCCTTACTTCGCTTACATTCTTTCGACTTGGCCATCCTTTGATTGCTTGAATCTTTTCCTCATCAACCTTAATGTCATCTGCACTTACCAAAAACCTAAAAACACAAGGTTATCCGTTCCAAAAGTACATTTCTTAAGGTTGGCATACAAGGTTTCCTTTCTAAGCACTTCCAAAACCTTTCTAAGGTGATCCATGTGGTCTTCTAGGCTGCGGCTGTAAAATAAAATGTCATCGAAATACACAACCACAAAAAGACCTATGAATGCCCTAAGGACATGGTTCATTAACCTCATGAAAGTGCTAGGTGCGTTTGTTAACCCAAAAGGCATGACTAACCATTCATACAATCCATGCTTAGTTTTAAATGCAGTTTTCCATTCATCCCCTTCTTTCATCCTAATTTGATGATATCCGGTTTTAAGATCTATCTTTGAAAAGATGCTAGAACCATGCAATTCATCAAGCATATCATCTAATCTAGGTATAGGGTGGCAATACTTTACAGTGATATTGTTGATGGCTCGGCAATCAGCACACATCCTCCAGTTTCCATCTTTCTTTGGGACGAGTAGAATGGGCACAGTGCATGGACTCATACTCTCTCGGATATGACCTTTCTCCATGAGCTCAGTGACTTGCTGTTGAAGCTCCTTAGTTTCTAGAGGGTTGGTTCTGTAGGTGGGTTTGTTGGGAAGAGAAGCTCCGGGCATGAAATCGATTTGGTGCTCTATTCCTCGGATGGGTGGCAATCCTCGTGGATTCTCTTCCGGGAATACATCTTGGAACTTCTGCAAAAGAAACTGAATTTTGCTA
>CM051381.1:10192544-10217544 GCA_028015245.1 Cardamine occulta
GGAAGCTCCTGCATAGTTTGGTTAGTATTAAGGAATTCTTTAAACACAAAGAGTAGGGATGGTGAGTAACTCCCTTGTTGAGACTTGATCATAAGATTGGCTGGCTATTTGAGCTTGGATTCGGAAGTGGTTTTGTTTTTCTTCAAGGCGATTTGGTCTAGATGAACCTCTTGTGGGGTTAACGGTATTAGGATGTTCCTCTTGCCCTTAAACTCGAATGAATACCGATTGGTAAACCCATCATGCATTACTTTCCGATCGGATTGCCAAGGTCTTCCAAGGAGTATATGTCCGGCATCCATTGGTAAGATGTGACATAAGACCTCATCTTTGTATTTGCATATGGACAAAGGAACTAGGACCTGGTTCTTGACTTCCAATTCTCCCTCATCATTAAGCCACTGCAAAAGGCTTAGCTCTCTTAATGACCATTAATCCAATTTTTTCAACCATGGACTCACTCGCAACATTGGTGCAACTACCCCCATCGATCACTAAACTGCAAACCTTTTCCTTCACTAGGCAACGAGTGTGGAATAGATTCTCTCTCTGCTCATTTTTCTCAAACTTAGTGGGCAGGTTCAAAGTTCTCCTAGTGACCAAGAGTTGTCCCACCGTTGGCATTGCGACATGTTCCTCTATAGACTCAGCCTCCAAATGATCTTCTTCCGATTTAGTTCACCATTGGTTCTTCTAACGATGGTTCTCCTATTGGAGCAAGCGTTTGAGTAGTGACCAAAACCCTTACACTTGAAGCATTGGATTTCTCTGGCTTTGGTACTTGAACCCTTGTCAATACCCTTAAGTCGCGGCTCTTCTACCTTGGGTTTAGGGAATGGTTTGTATTCCTTGTTAGGCTTATCATCTCGGGTTTGGTTAAACCTTGTGGAAGTGTAACCGGGCTTAGGGTTCCTTCACTTAAGTTGTTTCTCAAACATGATAGCCTTATGGAGAAGCTCTTCTATTTCTACATAATTGTGGACCTCAAGCCGCTCTATAATTTCCCTATTAAGGCCGCCCATAAATCTGGCCATAGTAGCTTCACTATCTTCTCGAACATCAGCCCTAAGCAACAAGGTTTCCATCTCCTTATAGTATTCTTCCACAGACTTACTTCCTTGAGATAGATTCCTCAGCCTTAGATGCAGCTCTCTATGGTAATGACTAGGTATAAACCTCTTCTTCATAATGATCTTCATTTGGTTCCAGGTTTCAATAGGAAGATCTCCTGCCCTCCTCCTAGAAGTCACCAACTGATGCCACCAACTTAGAGCATAATCCTTGAATACGGTTGGGGCTATCCGAACCTTATGGTCTTGGAGTGACTATAGTATTGCTCAGCATCAGAAGGCGGTGGTTGCCTCCTAAGTCAGTCATTGATGGATCTTTCTAATTCAGCTCTCATGGTCGCCATGCATTCATCCATCATGGCTCTAAAAGAATCAAGAAGTTGCTTGTTGGATTTTGCAGATTCCTCTTCATCATGGCTGGTTTCCGCCATGGTACTTGTCCAAATTCAAACAAGTAACCAGTAAAACTGCCCAAGATATCACAACCACAAATACTCGGCAAGCTTGCTTGAATGCCAAGTGACAGTTTGGTTGATCGAGCTGAGTAAATTATTAAATCACGCTAAAAATTTTCCAAAACCATTTTAGTAAATACTGGACTCTTTTTCACAACAGACCCAACCGATCTTACGATTTTAGCAATCAAAACGAATATATGAAAATCAAAACACTGAAAATCGCAGAAAATCTTTTCGCGAAAATTGCTTGAAGTTGATCGGTCAGATTAAAATATCAAATCGTATCCAAAAATTCCTAAATCAATTTTAAAAGAAACTAGACTCATAATAGGTTCTTTAGAAACTGATTTCACGATTTTATAAATCACCAAATAATTATGAAAATTCTGACAATTGACAGACAAAATCGTTAAGTGATCTGTGGAATGTAAAGGGGTGTAACAGATTGGGTTAGACACAACCTGGGGTGGAGTTTAGCTCTGATACCACTTGATATGATCCTTGGTAGGATCAAGTCCGAAGATGATCGAGGTTGCAAGGAATCTAAATGGTGGATTAGTTTGCAGAAGTGATGTTGTTATCGGGAATACGAGGGTTCGACACGAGGCTGGCGCGAGGCAAAACGTGGATTGGTGATGGAAATGGAACGTAGCGCGACGATGGTCGAGATGGGTAACAGAACAGTGATCGGGACGAGGAATGGAACGATGATCTGGACGAGGATCGGTGACGTGGTTTGGGAACAATGCGACGATGGTTGACACGAGGAACGGAATGGTGATCGGGACGGGGATCAGGAATGACACGACAATAGAGATTGGGAATGAGGATGGATCAAAGTGACACTTTCAAAGGTTATGATCGACCCTTGGACTATCTTGACTTGTTCTTGAAAAGGTGAAGACCCAACGTAAAGAACAAGAGGTGGAGCGAATGATACTTCTTAAGGATGGTAGATAAATCCTTAGACTATCAAGCTTGCTAAAGTGGGATGAAGATCCGAACACTAAAGCAAGAGTGATCAAATGATTCTTAAGAGATTTTATGTAAAATGTTTGATAGATTGAAAGAAGAGAAGTGGCGGATACATATAGGGTTCAAGGTGCAACAAACTTAACAAAATACAACTCTTGGAATTCTACAACCATTAAACCATATTTTGAACTCTTTGACTGAACCCTTGAAGAAATGGGCTTAGGTATCAAGAGGCTTGTGAAAGAGTGATGAGGCCTTGCCTCATTAAAAACCTTGTTTGAAAAACCCATTGGAATAAAACCAAACGAAGGCAAAAAAAGTGCAAGTCTCATCACCTCTCTTGATAAACGTTTAGGCGGCTTGGATCACAACTAGTGTAGTTGAATTAGACTCCCTAAACTGCCCTGGATGATATTGAGAAGATGTTGCAAAGTTGTCTTGAGCTCGGCTTACTTGGACCGAGTAATAGGACCATGGGGAATGTGCAAATCTTCATGTCCTTGCTGCTCTGGTTCAAGCTGCTCAGGTTCATCCTACTTGATGGCCATGCTTTCATCAGATAGTCCGAAAAATCAAATGCCTCAATTCGGATGACGTAATCATAATTTTGTCTCTAAACGTCCCTAAAAGAAGAACGAAAGTAAGAATGTCCAGAAAATCAAATGCCTCGGATTGGATGAGTTAATCATAATTACCTCTCTAAATGTACCTTAAAAGAAGAACATTAGTAAGAAAGTCCAGAAAATCAAATTCCTCGGTATGGATGAAGTAATCATAATTACCTCTTTAAACGTCTCTTAAAGAGGAACGAAAGTAAGAAAGTCTGGAAAATCAAATGCCTCGGCTCGGATAAAGTAATCATAATTACTTCTCTAAACGTCCCATAAAGAAGAACGAATGCAATTCTATTTATGAATGGGTTGGATCGCACCCTTTCGGTTAGTAACTACCCTGGGCGGTTACCAGGTTCATGTACCAATAACCCACGTCGCAGTTGCCTTACCTCACCTAGCTCGGTAGCTAGCTGATCCATCCACCCAGCTGGATCAGTACTCAACCAGTTGACCGAGCTAGTTCAGGTACCGGTAAGCTGAGCACGGTCGTACGTCCAGCTAGCTAGATATCATTTCATCTTAGCTATCACTCCAGCTTAGCTATTACTCCAGGTTAGCTATCACTCCAGCTTAGCTACCTCCACCTTAGCTATCACTCCAGCTTAGGTAGATATAACCTAAGCTCGTCCAGCTACCGCAGCTTACCTAGCTAGTCAGCTCGAGCATTTTCCCTTCTCTTTACACGACTAAGTCATTCCATCCGTTTCTCGGCCATGACTTGTCATTCCTAACCTTTTATGTGATCTTTTCCCCAAGATAACTAGGTTATTATCCTTGTAATCGTTCCCTTTCTATTAAGCTGCTTACCACCAAATGCTAAGGCGCTACTTCCCGGAAGGGATGTTACAGGGCCAACTTCATCTTCTAACCGATCGGTACTTATATTGTGCCGATTGGTATGAACCTGTATGTCACACTGATCGGTGCTGTTTGGGTACTGATAGGTTTTCCTTCTTGTTTGAACTTGTTTTTCGGTTCTTCTTGTGATTGTCATAGTGTATTCTCTCTGTGGCTGCTCACCTTGCATCAAAATAGCGTCTATAAGCTTCCTTTCCATATTCCATACATGAGTGTTCAATACTTTTACTTGACCATTAATGTAGCTACACATTTTGTCATCCTTAGCATTAATATTCTCAGAACTCTCCCTCTATGTTTCCATGAGCTTTTTCATCATCATCTCCAGTTTGCTTTCTTGGGATTCATGCGGATTTGCGAACTGCGGTTTCTGAAAAGATTCTCGTTGAAACCTGTCCCTTGGAAACCTCCAACAAGGTTTACTTTTGGTTTCTTTAGACATACCTAATCTTGTGCTTCTATACGAGAAATTCGGTTGATTCTGGGAGTTTTTGTTGAAACTCCGGTTCTGATAATTCCCTTGGATGTAGCTAACCTCCACAATACCTTCATACCAATCTTCATCTGCATCCTCAGTAGCTTCCTCAATCACAACGACTTCTCTCTTGGATGACTTCAGGAGATACTAAACTTTTTCCTTCAACTCTTTCATCTCGTCCGTCTCAATACTATGAACAGTAACATTCCAGGTTCTATCGTAATCCGGACAGTGGTTGCTATTACTTAAAGCTAGATTCTCGATCTATACAGTAAGTTCCCGTACAGTGTTGGTTGCGTACTTCCCTTTACTTGCCGTATCCAAAGCCATTTGTTACTTCTCAGTAATTCCTTGGTAGAATATGTGCATCTGATTCTTCGGCGTGTATCCATGATGCAGACAATCATTTAGATATCCTCTAAAGCAGTCCCAAGACTCAGAAAAACGATAACGTACCTCCTTGCTGAATTGTTGAGATCATGTTCTGCAACACAATCAACTTTGACTTGGGGTAGAAGTGATTGATGAACTGATCTCTACACTTAACCCAAGTGGTAATATAACCTAGCTCTAACAATCTCAACCATCTCAAGCTCGATCACCCAACGAGAACTTAAACAACATCAATATCAAATAATCTTGGGGCAATCTATTAGCCTTTGTTCTATAGCACAACTCCTCGAATTGCTCAACATGATCCCATTGAAAATGTTTGGCTTCACCAGTTGAATGATCTGCGCCTTGATCTCGTAATCATGCCTCTGCATAACTAGTAGACGAATATTGGACCTATCAGCATAGAACATGTTCGGTGTGTTGTACTCACCAAGGGTTCCAGGTCGAGCAGCTTCATGTCGTAGTATTTGATTGTCACTGATTGGTTCAGGATGGTCAGTGATATCGATCGGTGCCAGCAGTCCACCAGTCGGTGCTGGAGGTGGGATCTGTTGCTCGTTTCAGGGTGCATTCTGATCAACTGGTCCAACCATATCTAATTCTCTCTCTTTCTGCTTTTTTCCGTTCTAGAAGTTCTAGCTTGGTGTTAGTCGGATTAAGCAAGTTAGAAGATCCTTTACTTCTTCTTTGCATAAACCTAAGATGTGTCAAAAAATAGAGTATGTTAGTAATTGTATACAGAAAAACAATTTCCTAGACGAATTTAAAACACAAATTCAAAGGTACTCGTCTTGATCCCTGACAACAGCACCAAAAACTTGATACATAGAAGTTTTAACCCTGGATATACTACAAGTGCACAGTAGCAATCGTAGTAATACTTAGGGGTCGAATCCATGAGGATCAATTGGTACTTGAAAAATTTTGATAGTTTAAATAAAGCTAGGATGCAAAGGAGTTTACTTGAAAATCAATGTGACTAACATCCTAAAATAGAATTAACTGGATATTAATTTACAAGGATTCAATCAGGGGTTCATGGATATGAATGTAATGATTTATATGAGATGCATTAAGAATCGTCTAGAGCTTAGATTTCGAAGTTAAGTTATCCTGCTATCGCATAATATAACTATCTATTCAACATATTCTCTAGCAATAAATATATCTTGCTTCTTGGGAGAGAATAATGCATGCATTGAAAAACTAATCTAATATGCTCACAAAGTATAAATTGCAACTGTCGTTGACAATAGACATTTTGCCCATTAAAGATAATTCCATCCATTCAACAACAATTTTGGTGCCACGATGAGATAGATTTAGGGCAGAGGCTAATTGGCCAAATTAGACAAGACATTAAGAGAAATCTAATGATGAAGAACTATATGAATAGTCTCATAAGAACCATAACATGAATCTACATGAACATCCTTCTGAAAACCCGAATCTATACGAACACATCTACTCACACATGCATGAACATGCATGATAGAAATAGATGAATAACTAAATATAAACTAAAGCATAAAGAATATAAAAAAAAGATGTTAAACCTTAAAGCTTTTAAACGGAGTTTTTCCACTCTAACACTTGATGTTTCTGAATGATTTTCTTTGGGGTCGAGCCCTTTATTTATACAAGAAAGGAGAAGCCCTAGAAATAGAAAATGGAAACTTCGAAGGCGGCGCACTGATCGGTGTAACATGAAGCACCCATCGGTTCTTGAAGTCTTTTGCACCGATTGGTGACAAATGTACACCGATCGGCTCTTCAATCTTGACTTCTTCTTCTCTTGATGAGCTTTGATCCATTTCCACTATAGAACTTTCCTTTAGACTCTAGCAAGTGTACAAACCTATAAATACATAAAAGTACTAAAAACGATCTAGTTCTTATTGAAAAGACTCAAGATTTGTTAATAAAATGTGTCTAGAAATAAATATTGTTATCACCTATTGTCTAGAACTACCAGGTGAGTTGGCTATGTCTAAAGGCTTTAACCTTGCTAACTTAGCTCCATTTGATGCATATGGAAATGATCTGAGGTCAAAACCTTCTCAAGAGGAGGGGATGCAGTGGAAATCAACCTAGATGAAAACTCTACCAAGGCTCCAGAAGTAATGGAAGGACCTATGACATGCTCACGTACAAGAAAACTCAGAGAATAGTTCAATACAGCAGTGGAAGCACTGATCATCACCATGGAACCAGCACAAGAACCCCACAAGTCACTACCGAGTCGCCCATCGAGCCGGGAAAAACCCACAAGAGGCTTTTCAACACATCACTTGTATACAAGAAAAGGGAGATAAGATTCATCAAAAAAACTGCATATTTTAATGCTAAACATCGAGAAGTTTTTGCAGATGAATGAATAGATTCATTAAAGACCCATGAAACTCTCGTCAGAACATGTAATTGAAGTCATCAAGCCATATACACGTATATCCAAGCCCCAATGGACGCCAACTTTGATAATCATTTGTAAGTCAACTATTTAGAAGCTAAATGCCTAGATACAACACCCAACACTCGAGCTGAATCAAGAAATGACACCTCAAGCCTTCTCAACGCATACCGCGAGACATCCAGTAAGTAAGGTTTGCATGTTTCCTCGAATGAACTTATTCCAATGGCTACCGAACATCAAATTCACTCGCAAGTCACCGATGTGCAATAAGTTTTAATCTTATAAATATACTGCAAGTGCACAGTGCATCACAGTAGTACTTAAGGTATCGATGTACATAGAACAATAAACACCAAAAAGAATTATGGTGATTTAAAGAAAGCTAGGATGCAAAAGATTTTACGGTGAAACTCAAGGTGACTAACACCCTTAAATAGAATAAAAATGATATTAATTTACACGGATTAATTCAGGGGTTCATGTATATGAATTTAGTGATTATATGAGATGCATTAAGAATCATCTAGAGCTCCGTTTACGAATATTAGTCATTCCGTTATCTCGTAACACAACTATCTATGCAACTAAATAACTGTCATCTTTCGGGAGAGAATCATGCATGCATTAAGAACCTAATCCAATATGCTCACAGAAGTATAAATTGCAACTGTCATAGCCAGTATACACTTTACCCATACAAGATAGTTCCACCCAATCAACAACACTTCTGGTGCCACGATGAGATAGATTTAGGGCTGATGCTTAGTGATCAATTTAGACTAAGCATTTAGAGAAATCTAATGATGAAGAACTATAAGATCAGTCTCATAAAAACCCTAGTATGATACTACATGAAGAACCCTTTAGAAACCCTAATCTATATGAAAAGATCTACTCACATATGCATGATTATGCATAATAGAAATAGAACAAGAACTAAATATAAAATAGAAACCTAAAAATATATACGAAATGTTTTAACACCTTAGAGCATTTTAGAGTGAGATTTTTTTCTCTAAAGCTTTGTGTTTCTGGATGGTTTTTACAATGAGGCAAGCCTTTTGTTTATATAAGAAAGGAGAAGCCCTAGAATCAGAAAAATAGAAAGTTCGAAGGCAAATGTGAACCGGTCGGTTCTTCAATCTTGACTTCTTCTTCTCTTGACGAGCTTTGATCCATTTCCCCTCTAGAACCTTCCTTTTGACTCCAGCAAGTGTACAAACCAATAAAAATATAAAACCATCTTGTTCTTACAGAAAAGACTCAAGATTTGTTAGTAAAATGTGTTATCAAATTTCTCCCAGACTTGAATCGTTGCTTGTCTTCAAGTAAAAACAATAAAAATCAGAAATCAAAAGAGAAAGGTTTGAAGAGCGGGAACTCACATATTCTTTGGAACGAACTTATCTCGGGATTTCCTTCTTTAACTGCATCAAAATCAAGCCATGCATACCTACCATATGTACTAGACCATGATTGTAGCGATAGCCTATACTCTGAATTCCGCAATCACAAAGAACTCCCAGAATCAATGAACTTAGCCTTTGGAAATTCATTAAGAAGTGTGTGCACTCTCACGAAGGGAATATCAAACATGTCAATGGTCTTGGCAATAAGGCTTTTTTGTGGTGGGTCAAGTGTTTAGGATATCCTAGCAAATCATTATGCAAAATCACAGTGAGACGAAGAACAAATGTTTGTACACAACCTTAATAACCTTGGAATCTCTGTAAATTTCTATAAATATTCTTAGTGAGATGTTTTGGTGCCTAAGATACATATTTAGAATAAAAATGGACTTTATTCTAGTTCCATCTTTGTCTTATTTTCCTTCTCATTTGGAACAGAAAGCTGTGTCGGTCCGCATACTCCATAGTTTTTGTACATGAATGCATATGATAATGAAAACGCAAGAAATGCATGAGGTATCCAAAGATGATTTTGGTAAGGTAAACTACTTGACTAAACATGAATCTAGCCATTCAGAGTAAGCAAGAGTGGTGAAAAACGGTAAAACGAAAACTCTGAATGTAATATCCATGATATGATTACCAAGCCCCTTAGTGAGATAAATTAAGTCCAAATTCACAGTTCTACTTAATATGGTAAAGAGAACCCCTTGGTGGTTGATGGGTGGGTAGGTTTGATCTTGGGGATTCTCAATATTGGGGTTCCTATATGAGAAATTAGGATGACTCCTATAGTTTGGGTTTAATCCCTTATTGTAACCTTGGCCCTGATTGCCTATATAGTTCATTTCTTCTTCTCGCGAAACAAAACCTTCAATCCCAACCTTTTGATAACCTTGAAATCCACCACTTTGACCCACATAGTTGATTGGCCGTTGGTTAGCTTGGAGAAACTTATCAATCTTCTCATTTAATGCTTTAAGCTCTTTACATTTTTGATCATGCATTTCAACACTATCTCTTAATGTGCGATCATAATCTTCACTGCAGCTACCATCGCTTTGAGCCAAATTCTCCACTAGCAACATTCCATCATCCACGCTATATTCCAAGAAGTTTCCATTACTAGCGGTATCCAATAGGATCCAATACTTAGGCAAAACTCCACGTAGAGTGTACTTAATAGAGATTCCTTTGAGAAGCCATGGTGTGGACATTGGGATAAATATCCTTTAAAATTCTTCCAAGTTCACAAAGACTCTCATTTCCATTTTGAGAAAAACTTGAGATCGCATTCCTTACCTTGGTCGTCCTTGATGTAGATAAGAACTTGGCAAGAAACAGTCTTTTGCATTGATCCCAAGAGTTTATAGAGTCATGAGGAAGATTCTTTTTCCATTGGTGTGCATTGTCTCTAAGTGAGAATGGAAGAGCCTAAGCTTGAAAGCGTCTTCGGATACTCCTTTGATATTGACCAACCCACACAACATATCAAATTGGTTAAGATGACCCAATGGGTCTTCCATTGGTAGACAATGAAACATGGAACCTTTGAACATGTTAATTAGGCTAGTCTTGATCTCAAATTTGTTGTTTCCAACTAGAGGAGGCCTAATACCGGTCCTATGCCCATGAATGTTTGGTTCATCATTTGCTTTAATCACTCTAGTAACATTCCCTTGGTTCTCATGCCCAACATTTCCTTGACCAACCATAGGAGGAATGTCGTCCATGTTCACTCCTAAGCTATTCAAATGAACCAATCCCTCTCATTCTCTCCTTGTTCTAGCAAGATCTCTTTCCAATCGACAGATGTTTTCAACTACCTCAACTCGGTTTATTGTCCCGTGACTTCGCAAGTTCATACACCTAAGGAGCAAGTGATCACAATCCAAACAAAGAGATTAAAGGTTAGTGAAAAACAAAATAAAAGAAAAGAAAGGTTTAGTCTTGAAACAACACCAAATCCTAATGGCTAATTTCTTGTTTCCCTGGCAACGGCACCAATTTGATAATTCGGTTTTGGCAACCAAGGTTATCAAATAACCTTATACGCTATTGAGCATAAATATTGATCATCAAGGAAGCTAGCTTTAAAACATCAAGAATGCAAGTCCTATTTCAATCTAAACAAATAAAAAGTTTTTATTTGGAAACCAAATTCGAAAGTAAACAAGCGGTTGAACAACTAAATTGTTTTAAAATAAATATGAAAAGAAATAAGTCTTGGGAATGGAAATGACTTAGATGAGATGATGAATGTTTGATGATGCTAAGGACATATTAAGAACACTATCCTAGGTTAAGGATCACTATCTAGACTAATCCACTTCTATGACATTAATCTCTACACTAATCAATGAATCATCAACAGCTTCCGTTCGCAATTCAAAGACTAATCATTAATAATAATCATGTTTAATCCAACCACTAATCACCCTAATCAACTACTTCTATAGGCTAGGCATGAAAAGCACATTTAGGTTTCTTTCAAGCATTTCATCGAACACCTTCCGGGCATGAAATGCTAATGATCTAGATTGCTCAATTACAAGCTTAATTTAGCATTACTAACAACCTAAATGAAGGATTAGCTAAGATCGAGTCTTAACCATCATCATTGACTCATCAAATCATCCCAATCAACCAAAGCCTGAACTCATCTAAAAGACTACTCACTCATAACTATGAAAACACAAAGCAAAAGGATTTGTTGATGAAATATTTAAAGAAGAAATAGATTTGATACTTGAAATCAAAGAGATTCATACAACGAGTTCTTAAGACTCAAAAGAGGCAAAAAGAGAATCTCTAGAAACAAGCATAAGAGGCTCCTAATTACGTCTAGAGTACTTATAGAGGGAACCTAAAAGTTTGGTTTAACAAATAACCAAAATTGTAAAAATCTGGTTCTGAATTGAAATGTCAAATATCGGACAGGTCCAGCGGTCATGCAATATCACTAGGACTAGGTCGATACGACTTAGCGGTGTAACATACTCGCTAGGAATAGGTCGATATGGCTTAGTGTTGTAGGAAGGTCGCTAAGAATAGGTCGCTAATGTTTCATGGACATTTTTCCGGTCTTCTAGCGACCACACCAAGTCATTACGTATAACCGCTGGGTCATACTGCGCTTTACTAAATCGATCATAACTCTAGAACCACAGGTCTGATTGGCTTCAAATTCCCTCCATTATAAAGCTAACCCAATTACATATAACTTTCATCAAGAGTTCCAGAGCTAAATCGCAAGGGAAGACCTCCATAAATGTTGATCTTTAAGACACTTGGGAATGGTTATGAATCATCATTTCTTTTATTTGCACCCAAATGATCCCTTTTCTTGCATAGATCACTCTAATACCTATAAAAGAATAAAACATATGCAAACATGCCTCTAAATTCTAAATATGCGATGAAAGTGCATGATTTTGATAATGAAATGCAAACAAAAAGAGAGTAAAAACATTATATATTATTCCCTTCTCCTTCTCCTTGATTCCTTTTTAAGAAAGTATAGTATTTCCTTATAGTCATGGGATTTGGATTTGGGCGGCCGACTCTAGATATGATAAGGACGTTGTGAATATTCTTTCGTAAAGTCGTTCCAAATACTTTCTGATAAGGTCATTGTGAATATTCTCTAATATGATCAGTAATTTCTGCTAGGATATGGCCAGTCTCGAAATCCAGGAAATGTCCAGAAATGGTATTGAGTCTTCCTGAAATCATCTAAGATTTGATTCATTATTTTATTTTTTTCTAGAATTTATAATATTATACTCTATTTAATATTATTGGGAGGGATAAAATTATACCCAACAATATGCACAAAAATTAGACTGTAGTTTTTTCGTTTCAGTCGGACTTACATCTTGGAGAATTACATATGAAGGTGTTAGAAGAGATGAGAAATTGAACTAGTCTGTCTCTGATTATTGTCTTATCATTCCCCTGTTTTTTTAGGTTTGTGATACACAATGTTTTAACCCAAATAAATCTGCAAGTGCACAGACAATCGCAGTAGTATAAATGGGATTGAATCCACAGAGACCAAGGCTACACTACGATTATGAGATTTAAAAAATAAAGCTAAGACAAAAGTATGTGGTTTGTTTTGTAACAGAATTGTGAGTAAATAAAACGGTGTAAACTTAATAAAGAAAAGCACAAGATCAAGGTATTTTGCTGGTGATGCAGAGATGAAAACTTTAACAACTATTCAGGATATAATTCAGCACAGGTCCAGAACTCAAACATAAAAATAAGACCGACCCACTCTCGTGGCGCCGACAACTTTATCTAGCAACCTAAATACCTAAACTCTAGTTTGGACCTAGAGATGCAGACAAGCATTAACGAATGGGTTCAATATGTTCACACTCAGCCGTAACATCAACTCTCGTGGGTACATACTGATTGCTCACCAATGTCTTTTCTAGCAACCTAGAGCACTCTCGTGAATAAGTTTAACCTGAAATCATAGACTAAGTGATCAGTTTAATCTAAGCATTAAGTTCAATTAGAGGCGAAGACAGTATGTATATGGATCCTATTCGTGCTTAGTTTATCATCTCATGAATATCTTTGAAAACCCTAATCTAGTTAATGGACTACTCAGACATAGAAGAAATAACACAACAATGAAGTAAAAGGAATTCATGAATAATATTGAAAGTAAATAAGGTTCAGAATGCTTCTCAAGACAAAGTAGTGGATGATCTCTAAGTCTTAAAATCGAAAACAAAGAAGATGAAAACAAAGAGATAGGCGATGGATCACAAGGGGGAGAAGGAGAGAATCTCTCAGTAGCTTCGAGGTCAGCTCCAAGGTAAAACGTGTGTTTTAAGAAAGGCGGCTTTACCTATTTAATCACGCCAAAAATTAGGTCAAATCGGGTTCTTTATTTTTCTCTGGCGGCGGAGCATGTGCTCCCGAAACCGGAGCACGTGCTCGCGTGTAAATTACACTTTTTTGCTGCGAATCCACTCCTTTTTGCTCTAAAAGCTCCAACAGCTCCAGTCCATCCAATCCATGCTCTAAGACTCTCTTCTGACCTGATAAGATTCAAAACGACTCTAAAGATACTAAAAAAGACTAGAAAATATTAGTAAATATGGGCCAAAATCATCATATATCAGTTTGTTGTACAACTTGTATATTTATCATTATTCTTGTTTTAGGTTGTAACCTTGTAATCGTTTATTGAAAACATCTGTTGGCCGAAAAAAAAAACTGTTTACGCGAATTATTGAAAAAATGATGTCTATACGTATAGAGTCATAGTCAGAATCGCTTTATAAGTTTTGTTTTTTATATGGAAAATGATCCTAGTTTCTTATGTCATTAAAGATTTTGTCTTTGATGCTTATCTAGTAGCGCATCTACCCAAATTTTACTTCGAAATCTAAAGTGGAAGCTGCATGAAAAGCTTTCTAATTACATATTTTTGAAAAAGGAATATCCAACAAAACCACAAGAAAGATTTTAAAAGTAATAATTAAAATGCATAATTTTTTGATAAATGAACTGGTGATGAAACATCGTCTTTAAATTTGTGAGTAAGGGAAATTGCAATCTTGGAGGTTAAGCTATCTTCTTTCTTTCTTTCTTTTTCTTAATGTTATTTTCAAATTCAAATATTGAACAAAAATATTTATCAACCAGTATTAACATTCAGATTATAAAATGAAGATGATCGTTTTTATCTTTGGTTGAATCGGTTTAACCAATTCAAGAAAACCCTAAAATTGCCATTAATGTTGATACGTATAGCCGAAAGGCCACATGGATACAAGGTGAGTCATCGATACTTTATTGTATGGAAGGCATTTTCTTAGTTTTCTATAGCCTGATTTAGTATACACTTCATTAGGCCCATTATTTCGAGCATAATTATATATATTTTAATCTATCTATAGACTAATCTCGAATTACTCTTAAAGCATGCCTGTAACATTATTTTATTTCACAGATGTTGAGATTATACTGGCTCATAAGTTCTTTTCGATAAAACAAAGACAACCCACTAGTATTTTTAAATTATATATTCCTCCCAAGAACTAAATCTAGAACAAAGTTTTGCATCGTGATGACGTCTAAAGAACTTTATAAGTGTCCAAAGACAAAACATTGTGGCTCATGAATATTTTTTTAGTGATGACGAATAAATATATTGTACGGATCTATGTATGGATTTAGTAATAGGGTACTTGTAAATTCCCAATTGGGTAAGAAAATAATGAGCTGGTTCTCATTATGTTTCGACACTTGTTCGAAGAATAGTGGATTACAAAGATTTTTTCCGTGATTGAGGAACTCAAGTACAAAATTTATAGATTTAATGAGGCTAATAATAACCCATCGATTTACAGATGCTGCATTATTAACTATGGAGTCTTTAACTAAAGTAAATGAAATATAATATATAGAATCAAACACCCACAAAATGTTAGAAGTGACTGTTGTCAAGCATATATGGAATACACATACTATATATATACAACCACATGTTCTAGCACAGACGTAAACATACAAACATACACTTAGAAGCGTAAATTAAGCACACACTCTCATACACATAAGTTATTTAATTGGTTTGTGTGTGAGAGTTTTTTAGAATTGAAGAGGTATGCTTGATTGGGGAGTTCAAGGGCATCATCAAAAGCATGATCATGATCTTTATCAACAACAACAGGAACAAAAAGGATGTAGAAAAGGACCATGGACACCTGAAGAAGACAAGCTTCTCGCCGAATACGTTACTTCGCATGGTGAAGGAAGATGGAGCTCTGTTGCTAAGTGTGCTGGTAAACTATCTTGATCTTTTCTAGATCATAAGCTCATATATATGACATATTAGTAATTAAGAAAATCTATATTATATGTTCTAGAGACATAGATCTTCTTTCTTATTGAGTATTTTCTTTAATTAAAACTATTTCAAAGTAGATTTATATTATAATTATATGGAATTAATTAACATGTTTTTGTGATAATTAATAAAGGTAAGTATGAGATCATATATATGGGCTATAGTTGACATAACTAAGCTCTTGATTATAAATTTCATTCTTGTTTTTTTCATCCATTTTATATATAAGCATCTCACACTTTTCAAAATTAAATAGAGAACAAAATCATGGTGGGAAACTTTTAGGATTTAATTTTTAAGAAAACTAAAAGATGATCTACCGATTCCTTGTTTTGTGGAGTTAACTTTGATAAGTTTGGGAACATTTTTACTCATAATATGCCTTTATTATTCGAACATTTTTGTCGAGATAATGTTAAAATAAGAAAGAATCATACTCATATTATATAGATAAAGATCAACAACTTGCATTAAATTTGTACAAATTCATGTTTTGTCAAACCCATTTACTGTGCTCCCTTTTTTCCATGGAGTTGAAAATTAGGGTTGAATAGAAGGGGAAAAAGCTGTAGACTAAGGTGGGTGAACTACTTGAGGCCAGGGCTTAAGAGAGGACAAATCACTCCTCAAGAAGAAGGAATAATCCTTGAACTTCATTCCCTTTGGGGTAACAAGTAAGCTCTTCTTCTTTTTTTTCTCTGTTTTTTTTCTTAACACTAATTAAATGCCAAAAGCTAAACATCAACCTACATACTTATATGAAAAGACGATTGACTTTTAAAAGTAAAATAAAAATAAAAATTGTTGTTAAGGATATAACAAATTTTTATGAAAGAAAACAAATAAAAAATACCTCAAAATCAATAAAATTGCTCACAATATGATTTCACCGTTGCTTTGTTTGATCTTACATTTCTATTTGACCTTTCTTTACTCTATGTACCTATTCAAAACATTAAATGTAATTTACAAAATTATATAGATGGTCTACAATCGCAAGATATTTACCGGGACGAACAGATAATGAAATCAAGAACTATTGGAGAACACATTACAAGAAAAAAGAAAAATCTTCTTCGAAACTAGAAAAAGTCAAAAGATCTCAATCCCGGAAACAACAGCTAGAGCTAAAACCGCCTCCACAACAGCAACCGCAGAATCAACCGTCTCAGCTAGTGTCTCACGACAACATGATGAATCTCGACAACGAACAAAACATATCTTCCTCTTTGTATTACCCTACTCGTGCTGTCAATGACCAATTTCATTTGCCTCAAACTGTTGCTGCAACAACATCCGACCACTCGATGGTCGATGAAAACTACTTGTGGGGCGGCTGGTGGAATTTAGACGATCATGATCCACACGGTTTTGGTGGCGGTTGGGGACAGACAACATCTGCTGATAGTTATACTGGCTTTTACACGGAAGGATATATTTTTTAATTACGTTGCTCGGAGATATCACGAAGTTGTGTTTTCGTAACGTTATTAGAAAACTTTAATGACCTCATGCAATGTGTTAATAGGGATCTCTTACTAAATAGATCGGAGCGAGGCTAATAAAAGGGTTTAGAATATGTCTCGAAAAGTTTTCTATATTATTTGTATAAGTTTTATGGAATAAATAGTCTCAACATGCTACCAATTTTATTGAATATGTCCACTTATGGACTCCACATTAACCTTTTTTAGATAGTAGCTAGCCCACCAGCAAAACCATGACTTTGTCACATATTATTTGCATAAAGAAAAAATTTGGGTCAGGTTTCTCAACATCAATACTGTTTAATTTTGATGAAGAAACAAGCTGAAAATCTCTTTATGTATATAACACATCACATTACAAGAAAAATCATTCTTTTCCGATATATTTATCTGTTATAAAAAAAGTGAAAAAATTTCCAAGAAATTGAAAATAAAAGATAATATGGAATATAAACGTAAAGTTTAAAATTTTAAACTAGTATCAAACTAGGACACTAGAATAAGAAATAAAACCAAAAATCCAAACCATTATTAAGCACAAAGACAAGAGAAGTTAAAGAAAACACTATAATTTAAACATGAGCCTAAGGCCTAAAAATTTATATGATCCTCTTTTGTTTAAAGGGCTTGTTTTGTTTTTCAAACTTATCGTTTTATTTTTTAAAAACAGATCGAAGTTGTGGAGTAGAGTCGCCGTTGGTGCCTTAGGTACGAATTAATGCAATTGGAATAATTCTTGGATTCACCCCTAGGGGTGAATCCTTTTATTCACTCTCTTTAAATTGAACCAATGAGAATGTGCCAACTAAGATTATTTATAAACATAAATAACAATTTAAAATTAAAATTCAAACAAATTAAACAAATTAAGAAATTGATTATTGCTAACTCTGTTACATTTAAAATTACAATTAAACAAATTAAACAAATAATAGATTATTAACTCTGTTAGCATTAAAAAGAAAATATTAACTCTGTTACGTTCTCGTCATATCGACGTCTTCTTCAACCTCCAGATACGAGACTACTCAAATCATCATTCTCAATCGTTTCATGAAGCTTAATGGATTTAGAAAGGAATTTTTCATCATTAATCACTTTAATTGTATCCTTCTCAGCAAGTACTACATTAAACCGGTTCTTGGGTTGCTTCTGATCCTGTTTATGAAGAGGGTAATGATACTGATCCTGATCCTGGAGACGATAACGACACTGATCTTGAAGAGGACAAAGATTCTGCAGTGGACAAGGATGCTAATTCAACAGAGGATAAAGGATGCTTTGTTTTTGTTTTTGTTTTGGTTGTGTTTGATTACACTCTATTTTAACAATATGTTCTTAGTTATTATTCCTCTCTTGCTTTGAATTCGTGGGGATTCTATAAATTATGCGTTTTCTTTACAAGTGTGTTTCTCACATTATCATGAGAAATATATAAATTATGAAAAATAAAAAAAAATTCTGGTTACTCTGCAATATTGCGAATAAGGCTTCGAATTTACAAAACATCATCTTCTACGAATAAGGTTCTTTGTTCAATTTTTTGACTTTGAATTTGGCTAGCTTTCATTTGTTGTTTCATGTCCGATCTCTCTCATATATCATGAAACTAAATTAAAAGGCTTGTGGTATGTTATGATAATATTTGATAAAATCTTGATTCAAATTCAAAGTCTCACAAGAGAAGATCATAACCATGTTAAAAAAAAAAATGACGTAGGAAAAAAATGTTCTAATTAGTCTTTAGTTTAACAAGACTAACACTATTACTTATACCAATGTTCTTTATCCAATTCTTTGCAACAAGCAGGGAGTTTTGACATTATATATATGAGTTATAAATGTATACTATAAGTCTGATGATTCTGCTATATTTCAAGTGCAGAGATTGAGATTACTCCCAGTCTTTCAAGAAGAAGTTTGAACTGTATCTGGTCTCCGGAATCCTTTTTGTGCACTTAAGACTCCTTCTTGGTGTTTAGAGAAAGTTAGACGAACATCCCAATGCAATGACTTCAACATATATTCTCAACTTCTCTTATCAAATTGGATTCATCACGAACAATGAGTTTGTTAAATCAGAGACAAGCAAGGATCATTCAAAGTAATTCCACAAGAGAAGAAAAAAGTCAATCTAGCCCGAACACTTTCTGTTACGAATGTGATTTTGGAAAACAAAATAGTAATATAACAGAGGTTTACAATGAACCACCATAATGACGGTGGTGCATGTGATGTGTAGTGTAATTGCATAGTCAAGTTTTCCTCAAACAACACAATGATAAAGCTGCAAGTGTACAGCCAAATCTATTGTAGTACTTAAAGTTATCGATCTCACAGAGAGAGAAGTTGTATTACAAATCTAGAGAAACAAGTAAAGGTAGAACTTAAATATGAAAAGGGGGTTTTGTTGTTGTGTCACAGCAACAAGTAAATAAAGCAATTAAAACAAATGTAAACTAATATGAGAAAAGCGTTGGGCATTCAAGGGATCTCAGGGGTTCGATGATCAATTCATTCAAATAAATTCATGTAAATGCATGTCTACTCCTAAGTCTCGGACTATGAAACAGGAAAGATCGATTAACCTATAATTCATAGAGAAAACCGGCTGAGATCAATATATCTTGTTACTTAACTCTCGCAGGTAATAACACATATATCAAGGCACTAATATCAAGTTCAATTATAATCCATAAAACTCCATAACTAAGTGGTATGTGCTTGTTATGACGTGATACTCATCCAAACTAGGTTATAGCAAACTAAGCAAGCGGATAGCGAAACATAGATGCCTAAAATCAGTGGCTACTTCATGACGCTAGCTAAATGCATTAAGAGAAACATCAGAACGAAAGAACAGTATAGACGGATATGCATAGACGATGAACTCGCCACTTAAACTACCTAGATCATCTCCCCCCTTTGATTAACCCATTAAACCCAACAAGTAAACTACTCAAGCATGCATAAAGGAATCATCAAAACAATTTTTAAGTAATTCATAATCATAAATCAACAAGAATAGAAAGTAAAGGTTCAGAGATTACTTTTTAGAATCGAATACAAAGAGGTAAAGATTTCTCCTTAATTATCAAAGTAACAAAAGATGAAAGGGAAGAGAATTGATGGACTCCTATGGCTTTGGCAAGAAAGAGGGCTTCTGGAGCTTCTCTGGTCGTCCTTAGGGTTTCTCCTTTGGATTGCTATGAAGTCACACGAAACCCTAATGCTAAGGGTTAAGTATTTATAGGTCTTGAGGTCCAAAAAGTTAGTTTTAGGGTTTTGGAGGCTAAACTCATCATTTTGATAAGTGTAGAGGCAGGGGAGTCAGCCTTGGTCATGGGCATTATGACCAAGGTGGTGATGAAGGCTGGCCCTGGTCATGGGCGTTATAGCCGAGGTCATCAAGAGGCTTGACCTCGGTCACACTCCTTCTGACCGAGTTTGACATGTCTTCACGGTTCGGACTGTATCTTCCAAACTGCTGAATGGATTAGTTTGATTCTAATCCGATGTGAGTTTTGACTCTTCCAGCTTTCCATGGATATAAAGATCTCTGAATTTGGTTCACGGAAATGTCTTCAACGAATGTCAAACTTCTGGTGCTCTGAAACTGTCTTAAAATAGGTTTTGCTCTTTTTTTGTCTATTTTCTCTTAAAACCTGTAAAACCTCTTTGACACTAGAAATATTCGATAATAGCCTATTTAGCCTTGAAAACACACCAAAATCTTTATAAAACCATATGAAAATGATAGTAAAAATAGGTAAAAATACGATGTTATCACATAACTCTTGTGAAATTCCTACAAAATCTAAGATTTCAAATTAATAAAAAAAATGACAGGTAACTCAAATATAAATACTATAAGAATGAAGTATTTACCTGGAGCACTTGTGAGACAAATGACTCATTAGGTAAGGTCGAACTGGTAGTAGCAACAAATAGTTGGGTATGTGGAGTAGGAGTAGAGTCCTTGAGCATTAATTATTTTTACCAATAATTAATATAGATTCATTCATATTTTATTTCGATGAAAATTAGAAATAAAATAAAAAGAAAAATGATATATCAAATACCTGAAATGATAATATTTTTTTTTGACATAGGACTAGTTGATGATTTAGATGTACGCTGATTTTTTATTTCAAGAGCACCCAAATATCGACCATGGGGTCTGACTTTTTGGTTCTTTGGTCGTCCAACGGAAGCTTTTCTTTTTATTCCACGAGCATTTGGAACTTTCTTGTCTTCTTCTTCTTCTTCTTCCACAAGTTCAACATCTAAAGTTTGGAGAATCCATACATTCGCTTTCTGATACACAGAGTTTTAACCCTAAATAATTCTGCAAGTGCACAGACAATCACAGTAGTATTAAAGAGATCTAATCCACAAGGACCAAGGTTACACTATGAAATTATGAGATTTGTAAATAAAGCTAAGACAAAATATGAGATTGGTTTGGTAACGAAATTGCAAGTAATTAAAGCGATGTAAAACTAATAAAGAAAAGCACTAGATCAAGGTAATTCGCAGGTGATTCAGAGATGAGAACTTAGCAACTATTCAGGATCTAATTCAGCAAAGGTCTAGAACTCAAACATAAAAATAATATCGACCCACTCTCGTGGCGACGACAACTTTATCTAACAACCTAGATACCTAAACTCTCGCTTGGACCTAGAGATGCAGATAAGCATTAAAGAATGGATTCAATATGTTCACAACCAGCCGCACCAACTCTCGTCACCTACGTCTGATTGCTCACCAATATCTTTTCTAGCAACCTAGAACACTCTCGTGAATAGGTTTAACCTGAAATCATAGACTAAGTGGCCAGTTTAATCTAAGCATTAAGACCAAGAATTGGCGAAGACAGTATATAGTTATGCATCCTATTTGTGCTCAGTTTATCATCTCATGAATACCTTTGAAAACCCTAATCTAGCTAATGGACTACTCAGACATGGAAGAATAAAACACAACAATGAAATAAAAGGAATTCATGAATAATATTAAAGATAAAATAAGGTTCAGAATTCTTCTCAAAATAGAGTAGTAGATGATCTCCAAGTCTTAGAAGCATAAACAAACGAAGATGAAGAAGGTATAAGGCGATGGAATCCAAAATCAATAAGGAAAAGGAAAGAGTGGAGAAAAATAGAAAACGTCTAAAAGTTAGGATCTAAGTCAGTCCGAGTTTTCTGGAGGGTGGCTTGATCTATTTAATCATGCCAAAAATTAGGTCAAATCGGGTTCCTTATTTTTCTCCGGCGGCGGAGCATGTGCTCCCACTGGGTGCTCCGTTGGGTGCTAGCGTGTAAATTTGGCCATTTTGCTTAAATCCGCTTCTTTTTGTTCCAAAAGCCCATTTAGCTCCAGTCCATCCAATCCATGCTAAAAGACTTCATTCTGACCTGATAAGACTCAAAAACAACTCGAAAGACACTAAAAAGGACTAGAAAACATTAGTAAATATGGGCCAAAATCATCATATATCAACTCCCCCGGACTTAGACTTTTGTTTGTCCTCAAACAAACGAGAATCAAAGAAGGTAAAAGAGGGCAAGCACAGGGATTAGGTGAACCTCAGGAAACCGTGACATCAACCATAATCTGCAGACCACACACTATATAACATGAGAAACAAGTTCTTACCAAAAACTCACCAAACATCATCAACAAACCCTGTTCCAAAACTGAGTCTCAAACCCAGAAAAGCTCATCATCAAGACAATAACTCCTTACATAAATTAAATAGTGGTGTGGCTTCTCATTTTCAGGCATTAGGTAAAGGAATCGAATCTTGGTAATAAGGAGGCTAATTTAATGGTGGAGCTCAGAGTGTTTAGGGTTACCTTTTTTTTTGGTGGATGCTAGTCATAGCACAAAATGATAAGAGAAATGGACTAGTGATATCCACAACCTCTAACCACTCCCTTCTCCTTCTTGAAACTCAACTCTTCTTCTTGAAACTCCACTCTTCTCCGTCTTTCTTTCTTCCTTGGGTCTGACCACGTATTCAGGGACACATTTTGGATTTACTGAATTCACCTCTCTTCATTGATTCATTCATTATTTTATCATTTTTTTATTTTTTTTTGGAATGAAGAGGGCTCTACATACGTATGTATCCCTGAACACGAATATTTTGAATGAAAAGTGATCATATCCAAGTGCACACTCATTGGAAAATGCACACTCAGTCCTTTTCTCCGACCTTTTTGCGCCTGTCTGCACATATAAGACTAAAAACACAAGAATGCAAGAGGTCTAGAAAGAAGGTGAGGTGCTTGGAAGGTACTAGCTAAAAATGAGCTAGCTATTCAGGAGCAGCAAGAGTGGTAAAAAGAGTAAGAAGTCCTGAATATTGGTTTCGTTCCCCTAGTCTAATGCCCTAGATGAGAAGAATTAAAGTTCAGATTAAGTCCAAATAGAGTAGAGTTATCGCTTTCCGAATAAACTTTAATGAGATGATATCATTCTGGAGAGGGAGGAATCCGAGTGTGGGATGGTTCTGGCTCGTCCTTGTACTCATGGTTCTGCAGTGATTGTCACTAGAAAGATAGTCAAAAATTCACAATGGTTTAAATGCATCATAGATTCCGAATTCCCATAAGTGATATTTTTCGCCCATATAACTAAATGACTCGAACAAACTGACTCAATAAAAGAAAAGTGATGCAGGTGCTTCTGACACTGACTCGATAAAACAAAGGAAACAAATAAATGAAGCAGGTGCACCTGATTCGGAGTGAAACAAAGACACTAAAGAAAAGCACAAAAAATAAGACTTAAAGACAAAGAAAATTAATTAGTAGCAGACCTCTCCCCCTGACTTAAATCACACCGTCCCCGCTGTGAAAAAAGAACTGAAGGATTGGTTGGAAAATTAAAAAGATAAAAATGGATAATACAATGGTAAAAAGAAAATGTGGATAGAATTCACCGCGTTGTAGCGGTGTCCGGATCATCGCAGCCGGCTCTTCGCTTCCTCTATCGCCGGAGCTGGCTCGTGTCAGAGGTGCTGGGTGAAGGCTGGGGCTGTGTGTTGAAAATTAGATTTCAGCTTCTATTCCGGTTCTTGCATGCGGAGCACCCTGGCGGAGCAGGTGCTCGCGATCAGGTGCGGGATGCTCGCGATCAGGTGCGGGATGCTCGCTGATTTTCCATTTTTTTTTTATTAATGAAAACTGAAAACAAAAATTAGTAATAGAAGCAAATTTAGAAAAATATGTACAGAATCTTACCGGTGGGTTGCCTCCTACTAAGCGCTTGTTTAAGGTCTATAGCTTGACCGGTGTACGAAAGGTGTTAATCATGAGAATCAAAAGGTTGGGCCAATGGTCCTTTGGTCCTTCTCCTGTTAATGCAATAAATAACTTCTGCAAAATCACGCACAATGGCCCATGGTAGATAGACAAAACATTCACCAATGAAGTTTACTACAAATGTAGCATATATCTTGAAATATTCTTTGATGATTGAATGCCCAGGAGGATCAAATGCATTTAATGGAAAGATAAAGTCAACTTCGGAAGTAAACGAGTTCATCACAAAATAGTCAACTTCATCTCCAACAACTCTAGGCAACTGAATATCCTCAAAATTATGAATTTCAAGAGTTGAATCGCATGTACCTTCTAGTTGGATTGGTAGAACCCAATATATTACCTCTTTAAGTTCATGAGCTTCCATTATCTCCATGCACTTCACATCTTCCAAATCTTTTCGAGTTTTCTTTGGAGGAACTGGGTAAGGAACTTTAGGCACGTAAACTTGCTCTAGAGGAGTTTCTGCAGATTTGGCTAGAGCACCCTGTTGGAGCATGTGCTCCCGAAAAGGGTTTGGGTGCTCGGTATTTTTGGTCCGAGATTCAGCTGGAGTAGTCTCAACCAGTGTTCTTGAGTGTGAACCACGTTCCATCAGTATTTCTTTTGTGGCCAGAACTTTCCCTTGGGT
>CM051381.1:10217644-10242644 GCA_028015245.1 Cardamine occulta
ATTGTGCTCCGTAGCACTCTCATTATATTTCTCCACGGTTTTAGGGCTAATTGGCGGTGTCAACACTCTTCCACTTCTAAGCTCTACGACGTTGACATACTCATACCTGGGAGTTATCTCCCTTTTCCCTGGAAGAGTCCCAGTAGGTCGCTTAATTGCCTCTGCAGTTTGGGCAACTTGCGTGCCAAGCTTCTTCACGTGAGCGGTAACGGCTTCGTACTTTGCATTGAGATCATTGTACATGTGATCGACCTTAGCATTGATCTCAGTTTCAGCATTTTGCTGATTTGCCAGGACTTGCTGCATAAGAGTTTTCAGCTCATCTTGCGAATCTGGCATAGGAGTGAATTGTTGAGCGGTTGTGAAGTAGGGCTTTTGTTGGGTTTCTCCTTGAAATCTGTTCTAGTTTTGATTGGGGATGAACTGTTTCACCTGTTGGTTTTTGGAGTACAACTTTTGAAACCTTTGGTTCTGTGGTAACTGAATCATACCCCCTCCTTGCTGCGGATAAACCTGATCATGTGGGTTCTCGACGTTGGTGCTTTGGTAAGAAAGGTTTGGGTGGCTCTAGTAGTTTGAGTTGAACCCACGGTTCTGCACATATCCATATCCACTCACGTAATTAAACTTTTGTATACCAGCATCATCATCCTCTTCAAAGTCTTGGGAGGTAGATATGCTCCCATTCTCACCCACAAAATGATACGATTTTTGGTTTCCCCTAAGGAGTAGGTTCACCTTTGCCGTCAGCTCATCAATCTTTTGTGTCTCCACGCTGTTGACTTTTCTGGACCTATCATACTCAGGAGAGTTGTTGTTGGAACTCAAAGCCAAGTTCTCAATCAGCTCAAAAGCACCTTCCTTAGTCTTGGTCATAAAATTGCCATTACTAGCCACATTCAGCGCATTCCTATAATCCCACTCAACACCATCATAGAAAATTCCCAGAATCTGCTCGTCCTTGAATCCGTGGTGAGGACATTCTCTGTGATATTCCTTCAGCCTTTCCCAAGCCTCACAAAAAGCTTCCCCGGAATGCTGTTGGAATGAGGATATCTTGTTACACAAGGATGCAGTTTTTGACTTGGTGTAGAAGTGATTCAAGAATGCTGCTCTACATTTAGCCCATGTCTTCAACGAACTCGGTGGTAGTGACTTCAGCCATCGAGATGCCTTGTCTGCAAGTGAAAACGGGAACAACTTGCTCTTCAAGAATTCACTCGGTACTCTTTTAGAACCCGTGGTGCTGCAGATTTCCTCAAAAGTCTCGATGTGATCCATGGAATTTTCAGCTGGGAGTCCATGGAAAAGATGTTGGTTCACCAACGAAATCAATTGAGGTTTGATTTCGAAGTCTTGCCGCTGAATGGCTGGAGGTGTAATGGGGGCTCGGTTCTGATAATATGTATGCGGATTGTCCGAGTCTCCAATTCTGGACTGCAGTTGCTGAGCCTCTTGTCTATCTCTTCGCAGTTGCTCAATCTCAACCCGAAGCATTTGCAACTGAGAAGCCAATCCATCATCGTGATCGCCCATGTTGGCGGTAATGAGTCTACTGGTCATGCACCTGAAACATAAAAAAAGGAAAAAGAAAGAATTAGTAGTTTTTTAGACTGAATTTAAAATTAAAAATCAAAGGTAGCGCAATTGGTCCCTGGCCACGGCGCCAAAAACTTGATACACAGAGTTTTAACCCTAAATAATTCTGCAAATGCACAGACAGTCGCAGTAGTATTAAAGGGATCGAATCCACAAGGACCAAGGTTACACTATGAAATTATGAGATTTGTAAATAAAACTAAGACAAAATATGAGATTGGTTTGGTAACGAAATTGCAAGTAATTAAAGCGATGTAAAACTAATAAAGAAAAGCACTAGATCAAGGTAATTCGCAGGTGATTCAGAGATGAGAACTTAGCAACTATTCAGGATCTAATTTAGCAAAGGTCTAGAACTCAAACATAAAAATAATATCGACCCACTCTCGTGGCGACGATAACTTTATCTAACAACCTAGATACCTAAACTCTCGCTTGGACCTAGAGATGCAGATAAGCATTAAAGAATGGATTCAATATGTTCACAACCAGCCGCACCAACTCTCGTCACCTACGTCTGATTACTCACCAATGTCTTTTCTAGCAACCTAGAACACTCTCGTGAATAGGTTTAACCTGAAATCATAGACTAAGTGGCCACTTTAATCTAAGCATTAAGACCAACAATTGGCGAAGACAGTATATAGTTATGCATCCTATTTGTGCTCAGTTTATCATCTCATGAATACCTTTGAAAACCCTAATCTAGCTAATGGATTACTCAGACATGGAAGAATAAAATACAACAATGAAATAAAAGGAATTCATGAATAATATTAAAGATAAAATAAGGTTCAGAATTCTTCTCAAAACAGAGTAGTTGATGATCTCCAAGTCTTAGACGCATAAACAAACGAAGATGAAGAAGGTACAAGGCGATGGAATTCAAAATCAATAAGGAAAAGGAAAGATGGTGGAGAAAAATAGAAAACGTCTAAAAGTTAGGATCTAAGTCAGTCTGAGTTTTCTGGAGGGTGGCTTGACCTATTTAATCACGCCAAAAATTAGGTCAAATCGGGTTTCTTATTTTTCTCCAGCGGTGGAGCATGTGCTCCCACTGGGTGCTCCGTTGGGTGCTCGCGTGTAAATTCGATCCTTTTGCTTCAAATCCGCTTCTTTTTGCTCCAAAAGCCCATTTAGCTCCAGTCCATCCAATCCATGCTAAAAGACTTCATTCTGACCTGATAAGACTCAAAAACAACTCGAAAGACACTAAAAAGGACTAGAAAACATTAGTACATATGGGCCAAAATCATCATATATCACTTTCACAAGTTCTTTTTTCTTTTTCTCTAATTTTTTTAACTGAAAGGCATCTTTATTTGCACACAATGTCAATTCTATATGATCAGCAGCAACAGATGCAATCTCACGGAAAGGTCCACATATATAGCTATATTGCTTTCCAATCGATCGCTTCATTGTTTCATTAGGTGTCTCTGAATGATAATAGGATATGCTTCGTGCTTTTGCCTCCTTACTCCATCAATTTAGAATGTAGATAGATGGAATTCTTCTAACATTCTTCTTGTCCAACGCCTTTAATGAATGGCGACATAAGATCCCAGCGAAAGAAAACTTTATGCAACCATAATGTATTGTTTCGTTTGTAATATCATAATTCAACAAATGCTCTCTTCCTACACCACGATAAGATACTTTATACTCATAAACCATCTCAGACTTACTGACCTTTTTGGCAACATAATCACTGATAACTATGTATTGCTTTTGAAACAAGCTAAAAACTTCGGGTGTATACACTTTGTAACACCCGTCTTCTGAAAAATTAATTAATTTAATTAATTTGAAAAGTTTTTTGAGTTTATGAACCTTAGAAAATCTAGAAAAATTAATTATGGGGTTGAAATAATTAATTTAGATTTGTTCCGAGGGTGTCATAAATCGTTTCGGAAGTTGTGGGATTTTTCTCAAAGGAAGTGGAAAAAATCAATTTGGCATCTTCTTCTTCTTCTCCTTGAGCACGCCAGTTTTTTCTAAGTGTGGGAGAGTTCTTGAGGTTGTGAGCTAAGAGAAAGAAGAGAGAGGAAGAAGAGAAAGGTTTGGTGAACTTGTGAGAAGCTTGGATCTTGCAAGATCAAGGGGGTGTGAAGCTTGTGGAGCTTAGAAAAAGAGTGGGCTGAAGCTAGGGTTTGGCTGTGGGGTTTGGAGGAGTAGGAGAGATCTTCTTGAGCTTGGAGAGTCCATCTAAGCTTAGATCCATCCATTCTAAGGTGAGTTGTGACCAAAGGTTAATTTTAAGCCTTGTGTGGGGGCTTGTGGGGTTTGTTAAGCTTTATGATTTTTGTGGGTTCTTGTTGAATTCCATGGGTCACTTGTGAAGTTTTAGCTAGTGTTTTCTAAGCTTGTGGTGGTTAGAAATCCATCGATTTGTGCTTGTTGTGCATTGTTAAGCTTTGATTGTGAGTTCTTATGCTTGATTTGGTGATTGTGATTTTTGTGGGTTCTTGGAAATTCCATGGGTCACTTGTGAAGCTTAAGCTAGTGTTTGCTAAGCTTGTGGTGGTTAGAAATCCATGGATTTGTGCTTGTTGTGCCTTGTTAAGATTTGATTGTGAGTTCTTATGCTTGATTTGGTGATTGTGATTTTTGTGGGTTCTTGGTGAATTCCATGGGTCACTTGTGAAGCTTTAACTAGTGTTTGCTAAGCTTTTGGTGGTTAGAAAACCATGGATTTTTGCTTGTTTTGCCTTGTTAAGCTTTGATTGTGAGTTCTTATGCTTTATTTGGTGATTATGATTTTCGTGGGTTCTTGGTGAATTCCATGGGTCACTTGGGAAGCTTTAGTGAGTTTTACTAAGCTTTTGGTGGTTAGGGAACCATGGAATTGTTGTTGTTTGTGCCTTGAAAGCTTGATTGTGTTCATGCGCTTTGCTTGGTGAATTGTGTGTTGTGGTTCTTGGTGATTCCATGGCTTGTTGGGAGTGTTCCCTTGTGAGTGGTGAACAGTACCCATGTGTGAATAGTGTTAGACTAATTCCTGTTTTGTTTGGTGGACAGATTAGCATTTCATAAGGTTTGGAATTGCTAGGTGGTTAGTCATCAGTGTAATTGATTAGCTTTTCATGGAGTTTGAATTGTTAATTGATTGTTTGAAGTAATATGTGGTGTTATTATTTCATGTTGTTTTGGTTGTTTGAATTGCGTGTGACTTTCTTATAACCTGTTGTTGGGAGGATCAATCTCATTCAGCATTTGGTTTACCAAATGTTGATGCATCACTTTTGTCGATGCAGGTAAAGATAAGGCGTGATAGTGGAATCGAGGCAGTGAGGAGGGGATGATTAGGACCCGGTAGTTTTGTGGTTTTTTGTTATTTTTGTAGGATTGCTAGAACCGGTAGAACTGTTGACCTTCGTGATTGTTTGTGTAATTGGTTGTTGTATGGTTTTGAATATTTAATGTATGGGCATTAGTTCATTATTTCCATGTGCAAAAAAAAATGCGGTCGTTTCACACTTCCTCTGCATGTTGCAACATCTCTACAGTAGCACATAATACCAATGAGATATGCATCATATTGAAGTCAGCAATTAATTCTTTGTATTGCCGATCATCCAACACTCTCTTATAGTGTTCAAAGAAGCACAACAAATTATAACTGCGCTTCAAGTATTTTTTCAAAATATTATTCATACTTTCACTACGCTGTGTGCTCACCGTATCTGCTGTAAAAGTGTGACGTCCATATATCATTGCCCATTTTTCTCTCAGCTCAAACAAATTCTTCAAACATTTATCCTCTATCAATTTATGCTTCTTGAGCATATCATTCCAAGCCAATAACCAATCTTCTTCTACCTCATGGTCATATACACAGTTACTAAAGTCCATGGAAAATTGTTCTACTCTATGAAATACATAACTCAATAACTTTGCAGCATTTTGGTAAATATGCCAAACACATAACCTATGTTTTATTTCAGGGAATACCTTCACTATTGCATTCGCCATTGCTGCAGATTGGTCTGTAAGAATTGTTTTTGGTTGTTTTCCAGACATTGCTCCAAGAAAAGTCACAAAAAGACTCAGTGGTTTCATCATATAAGAGAGCAGCACCCAACCCAACAGTTTGCTTCTGATGATTGACCCCGACAAATAGAGCAAAAGGTCTATTATATTAATTGGTTTTATAAGTTGTATCAAAGCAAATGACATCTCCAAAAAGATTGTAATCACTTATAGACCGATCATCTGCCCAAAATATATTAGTGATCATATCGTCCTCATCAAGTTGCACTGAATAAAAAAAAGATGAATTATCCTTTTTCTTTTTTTGAAAGTATTCCAAAACAGCTTCAGCATCTCCCTTTTCCATTTTTGCAATTCCCTTTCAGTATATGTAATTTTGCTAGTCTTTATCCAAAAACCCCAGATTTGCTCGCTCCATAACTTCTCTACTCATCATTTCAATGGTTGCTTTTGCTGAAATTCCTGACATCTCGGCATCATCAGCATGTTATTTTTGAGAGACAGATAATGCCCGATTGCCCTTCAAAAAATGCTTCATAGGTATCTTCACTAAATCATGGTTATGATCCGGCTCGAAAGACACAATCTTATATCTTTGGGTCTTTTGAAGGTAGCAAGTCATATGAGCATTACAACCACACTGTGGGATTGGTTGTGAATAAGAATGTTTTACCTTAGGTTCTTTCCTATACCGCTGTTTTGAGCAAACATACAGAACCTTACTACCTTCTCTCTTTTTTTTCTCCGTTGTTTTCTTAAGTTCAAACCATGATTGCCACCATACTTTTGATAAGCTATACATGCAGTCTCATCAGAACTAAACTCCATTCCAATATATAGTTCATCTTTCTTCTCATTTTCTTTGTTTACTTCTAAAGCAGCAACCTCTTCAGTTTGAACATAATCCTCGTTGTTGGATATGTCATCTTCTTCTTCAAATTCAATGACTGAAGCTTCCTCTTCACTAATTGAATCATCTTCTTCCTTTGCGAAAAAGTGAATGGAAATTTGACTTACAAACTGGATTCTCCCGAGACTTGCAAAGTAGATCCCCAGCAAGAACAATTTCACGAGCACTTAAATGACTACTCTCCATTGCAATCTGCACTAACCATTTCAAAGGCAACAAACAGGTTGAGAAAAAAGTAATCAAGTAAAAACAAAATTGATACTGTGAACATGAATTGATAATACTGGTTTAGCTAATCATGACAACGTGGAATGGTAGACTAGTAGTAATAAAAACTCTATTATCAGATTCTTTGGTCATGATTTTTTTTTCCTTTTAACAGATGAAAACTCCCAAGAGATACACACCAAAACCCTAATCTAAATCTTTTTGTAAAAAATATCTATATAAAAAGAGGAGCTATACACGAAACAGAAGAGAATAAACTTCTATCAAACCACTATAACTTCTCTTTGTAAAAAATTTCGAATCAGCTCCTATCAAATCACATAAGATGAAAACATACTTTACAACCAAAATAATTGATTTCACGTGGATGAACTAAAATTTCCCATGGATGAACTCAAATTTCCCATGACTCACCTCAATAGCTCTCTCTTCTCAGCTCCTATGTGCATGGATTGATTTGAGTAGTCTCGTAGGTGGAGGTTGAAGAAGACGTCGATATGACGAGAACATAATAGAGTTAATAATATTTTTTTTAACTCTAACAGAGTTAATAATCAATTTTTTATTTGTTAAATTTGTTTGATTGTAACATTAAATGTAACAGAGTTAACAATAATCATTTTCTTAATTTGTTTAATTTTTTAAAATTTTAATTTTAAATTATTATTTATGTTTACAAATAATCTTAGTTGGCATATTCTCATTGGTTCAATTTAAAGGGGGTGAATCCAAGAATTGTTCATGTAATTGAGGTTGTTTCGTCTTACTAGATTTTTTGAAATTAATTGTTTTTTTTTCTGTGTTCGTGCAAGTTATGTCGACTTAATATTTTCTGTCGATATACAAGGGCATTTTGAAGCCGTTTGTTCAGGAAGTTAATTAATTTGTAAATTGAAAGATGAAGTTTGGTTGAGGTTCTTCAAATTGCACTACAAGAAATATGGACATTCATAGCACATTATAACAGCACAGTTTTAGTAACCGCTATGTATGATTTATCTTTTTTTATTTCGTATCATTATCATAGCATTAAATAAACGCTATGATATAAAATCAGTAAGCGGGATGCGAAAATCACTTATTCCGCCAATACTTGGCCAAAAAAATCACGTAACACACTCTGAAACCTAAAGAGGTCTCTCTGAAACTCCCGGGTTCTCCAAAACCTCTCAAAAAAATTTCAAAAACCTAAAGCCGAAACCTAATTAAGAATCTCGTCAAATCAACCCATACCTCTAGCCATCGCGTCCGACGAATCTGGCCGCGACCTTTATCCTACTCGCTGTCACCTACGACGAAGCTGGCCGTGACCTTTATCCTTCTTGTCGTCGCCTCAAACGAAGCTAGCCTCAACAAATATCCATCTTGTCGTTGCCTCCGACAAAGCTAGCCGCAACCATTATCCCTCTCACCGGTTCTTCCTCAATTGTGGCCACATTCTACATCGCCGTCGCCATTAGCTTAAATCAAAGGTATATATGTACCCTAGATTTAGATTTTCGAGGGTTCTTTGTTGAATTAGGTATTAAGGTGATTAGATATGTAACTCGTTGTTTTATGAGTTATAAACCTTAAATCAAATTCTTCAAGGTTTGATTATTGGTTTTGTTTTTCTAGGTTAGCTATTATTGGGTTAGATATTTAACTCGTTATTTATGTCTGTTTGCTCGATTCTGTGATTGGACTATGTTGATTGTATACAAATTGGTGTAAGATTAAAATGTTCCAAATGTTGTTTCGATGGCCAACCATCTGTTCGTTTAAATTTCTCACCAAATTCTGTTATTGGACAATGTTTTACATCGAAAACATTGAAGAAAATCACCAAATCTGGACTGAATCTTCTTCTTCTTTAGTTTTTTATTTTACATTGTCAATTGCTTTAAGGGTTTTAGTTTATCAAGTTTATTCTCATTGAGTTCGATTGTTGTATTGAAGCTTTGTTTAATGTGGGACACAAGTCACCTGGAGAGAATGGGAAGAGAACTCAAGTGCCCCATTTGGTAAAGTTGTCTCTGTACTTATTATTCTTAGGCTGTATTGTTGTCTTCATATTAAGAGGCCTAACAAATTCAGTTCGTTTAATTGCAGCTTGGGCCAATTCAATACTGCAGTTTCACTTTCATGCAACCATATATTTTGCGTGTAAGAACTCTTCTTATGTTTTCTTATAATAAGATATGTTTAAGTATTAACACATGTATGTCATCTATTGATTCCAGTGAATATATTTTGAGCAATGAAAATGAATGCTACTTGTCCACTCTATAAAATCGCATACCATTATAGAGGTAGTTCCCATGATTTTGAAATTGATATCATTGTCTACCAAAGATAACTCAAACTTGTATAATCTAAGTAGAATAAGAGCATAAGTCTTACCAGAGATCCTTAGAACAGAAAGCTGTGCCGGTCCGCACACTCCGTAGTTTTTGCACTTGATTGCATACGATGGTGATGAATCAGAAGGAATGTGGTATGAATGAAAGGATAAGGTGAAGGTGTGGTACCAAGCTAAAGATGAGCTTGGTCATTCGGAATTCTGAAAAGGATGGTAAAAAGATGGAATTCAACTCCAAATGTTGTGATCATTCGTGCAATATCAAGTCCCTGAGTGAGAAATTAAGTCAGTGTTAAAGGTCTTGTAAGATAGAGTCAACGTTAGAACATTCATATTTCCAAAGGATAGGGAGCTTTTGGTAATGTTGATCCACTGATGGTGTTTCCAATCTTCCTGAACTAAGAACAATCATTGTTAGAAGTTTGTTAGAAAGTCAGTCAACACTAGATGAAATCCAAGAACATTATAAATATTCATATGTTTTGACTCAATAAAACAACATTGACTGACTCAAGAAAACATCAAAATGACTCAAGAGAAACAAAACAAAGAAAATGATGTTAGTCACAACAAGTACCTTCCCCCAGACTTACTTTTCACCATCTCGGTGTGAAAATAAATCAAGAGAAAGGTAAAACAAACTCAAAGAAAAGAAAAATAAAAGAAAAAAAAACTTATGGGTGGGTTGTCTCCCACCAAGTGCATGTTTATAGTCATTAGCTTGACTTCTTAGCAAATATGTTAATCATGAGAATCAAAAGGTTAGGCCAATGCACCTTTGGTCCTTCTACTGTTAGGACAAAAAATAAAATGTCCAAAATGGCACACAATTATCCAATCCCAAGTGCTAGAACTCTAAGATAATTCTCTATCTATATCTACTTCAATGATTTATAAATCCCTTTGAAACTCTAAACCTAACTAGGAAACTACTTAGCCATGGAAACAGATAAACACACAAATAGATGAAAAAGAAGACATGATTAAACTATAGAAATAAAGAGAAAGGGTTTAGAAATATTCTCCAATTGTTATTTCTAATAATATTAATAAAATAATATTAATATTATTAGATATCTTTAGAACTTAAAAGTATAAAGAATATCTCTAAAATGTCAAGCCTAAGGTTTTTAAAACATTAGGAGACGAGTTGGGTCACGGCCAGAGTGAATCAGATCGAAATTGGGCCAAAAATATGCGTCTGTAGATGGGATTGATCGATCTATTGATGGATCGATCGATCTGGCAATCCCAGGATCAAAATCTGCAGCTGCTTCAACTGCTCATCTGATTGACCTGTCTTCAGTAAAACAAGCATAACTTTCAAACCATTAATGAGAATGACCTCAAACTGGTTCCAAACGAAAGGTAACTCCCGTGCCTATATTTTATCCAAAATTCATCAAAATAGGTTCATGGAAAGCCTTTCATTGGATGAAAAACTTCTGACATTTCAGCATGATCCTTCATCTCCAAATCCACGTTTTTATCCCAAAACAACACATTTTCTTCTAAAGCAACCTAAAACCTACAAAGAATCGATAGAGGACTAAAAGGCTCTAAAAAGCAATATAAATAAATAAAAGACTCAAAAAGACTTATAGAATCAAAGGTTAAGACCCTCAAAACCATGACACATCAAAGGTCTGATGAGAAAACAATGGATTTTGCTTTATAATTCAAAGCTTCTCACGTCCATGACAGTAAAAGAAGAATAAGCTCACTTTAATGAGAATTGATTCTCAGTTAAAGTCTACGATTCATGCTTATTTTGAGGTTACACATATTCAATCAACTCAAATAATTATTTGTCGACTTAATCAACAATATAAATTATTGAAATTTTGGGCAAATAAAAATAATCTTATGAGTCTTAAATTATTTTCCCAATCCCAAATCCAGCCCATGAATGGATGGGTTTCTCCTTTAATTTCCAAAGTGTGATATTTGACTTGGTCAAAAATTTCAAGCTTATAATTATTTTCGAGCTACCCACTTCGGACCACAATTTCTCATTCAAAAAAACTTCGTTTTTGACAATCCAAAAACAACCATGTAGTGTTTGCAGCGACGATTTTATCGTGCCCAAGACCTGGTCATTCCAGTGAACGTCTTCACCGGAAAATCCACTGGAAAATGGCCAAAGCCACTTTGTCAAGAAGTGGTCATTCTGATGAACGTCAACGTTTTCACGTTTTCCAAAACAGATATAAACAGCAAGTATCAAATGTGATTAGCAGAAAAAGAAAAACACACACATAAACCCGGCAGATTAGAAAAATAATCACACCGAGATATGAATGACAATGGCAAAATACTCTGCAATTATCCACCAAATAGCAGATCAAAATCTGGAATTTTGTTTTCAGAAACTCTGAATCTACCAGTTCCTAAAAAACTTAACAAAAATCAGTATCGTTAGTGTAATAAGCTAAAACGATTCTAAAGACTTAAAGAGTGTAAAAACCTCTAATACTACAGCATGGCAAACGATAATTGTAGAAGATAATTTAAGAACATGAATCAAAAAATACAATACCAAATCGTAAAGATAAAAAGGAATTGCAGAGGCGAGACGAATCTCTTTCCGTAAATCCTTAGACACCTCGTAGTGTGACAGTTTTGTAGCTGTAAGACTCCCATGATACAACTGTGTATCTCTTCCTTCTTCCGATACCAAGGAAAGAACCGAGTTTTCTGTGTGTACTCTTGGATACTAATAAGAGAAAAAGAGGTAAATGAGGAATTTCTGTGTATGTCAATGTCTAATGAGAAAACAATGGACTTTGCTTTATAATTCAAAGCTTCTCACATCCATGAGAGTCAAAGGAGAATAATCTCGCTTTAATAAGAATTGATTCTCAATTAAAGTCTACGATTGATGGTTATTTTGTGGTTACCCAATTTCAATTAGTTCAAATAATTATTAGTTGACTTAATCAATAAATATAAATTATTGAATATTTGGGCAAATAAAAATTCCATAAAAATACACCAACTATTTATCAATTTCCATAAAAATACATGAATTTTCTGGGTACCCAAAAAAATATGTGAATTAATTATTTATTCTATTATAATATCCAAAATTTTAAATTGAATCCATTTAATTGTTTTATTAAAAAAATAATTTAAAAATAATTTATATAATAATTTATTTTCTATAACTCGAAAATAATTCCTAAAATTATTTTCAAATCTTACAAAATCAGTAAAATTCCAAAAATGAAAATATTAAATTATCCAATTCAAATAAAATTAAAATATTTCGTTAAAGTATTTACATCTTTAAATAAGTCTAAAATTTAACATTTATATTATAGATACAAAATATTTTTATATAACCTTTTACAAAAAAATTTAATTCATTGAGTATTCAAGTACTTTAAAAAGTTATATTACTATATAAGGTAAATAACATATATCAAATTTTCAAAATCATATATTTATATATATTATAGTATTTACATCAAAAATACCCAAATCACAAATAAATACAACCTATATTATCATATTTACACACATTTTCATGATGTTGTTTTCAAAAAAAAAATAATGGAAACTTTACTACTGAGATTTTATGAATTTAAAGATTTATATTTTAACTTTTAAAAAAATATTAAAGTATTAGAAGTTTATCTGTTTTTGGATTTTTTTATTTATGAATTCAAAATTTTGCAATTTTAATTTCTATTTTAAGCCTTATTTTAGTTTTTTACAAATTTTTAGAATTTTTTTGAATTTTTTGGGTTTTATAAAATATTTTTTTTATTACAAATTTTTTAATTAAAATAAACTGATTTTACTTTTTGTAAAACCATAAATGTTAAATGGATACAATTTAAAAGTTTGTGTATTACAATGGAAGACAAAATTAATTCATGTATTTTTTTAGGTACCCACAAAGTTCGTGTCTTTTTATGGAAATCGAAAAATAGTTGGTGTATTTTTGTGGAATTTTTCCTAAATTATTTTCCAAATTCCAAATCCCAAATCCATCCTATGAGTGGCTGGGTTTCTCCTTTAATTTTCAAAGTGTGATATTTGATACTTAATATAAAGTTTCAAACTTTTAATTATATCCAAGCTACCCACTTCGAACTACAATTTCTCATTCAAAAGAACTTCGCTTTTGATAATCCAAAACACCACCATGTAGTGCTTGCGGCAAAAATTCTATCGTGCCCAAGACCCAGACATTCCGGTGAACATCTTTACCGGAAAATAGCCAAAGTCACTTTGTCAAGAAAGGAGTTCCAACAATCAATGCAGGATATAAGATCAAAGTACATTTAACCATATTGTGGTGTTGAAGGGCACATTGCCAAGCATGGTTTACTCCCCTCATAACTAATGTGGGATATTTTCTATATTCTTATCAGACTGCATATAGTTCTATAGGTTTTGTAAATAATAAAACTTTATGCTGATCAGATGACTCATTCAACTCAAGTCTCCTCCATTGATATAAGGGTCACTGTAGGAAATGATTCGAACCTGACTCAGCTTTGACTGGCCACATATCAGATGTAGAATTGCCGTAAAATGTTGGTATGAAACTAAAATGGATTGAGTAGAATCTTGAATTGGGCCTTTTATTGTAATTAACTAATAACTTACATATTTGGATTATTCGTTTTCTTTTTGGTTTTACACTCATGATGAAATCTCGTCAATTGAATTATAATGGGCTGATTCAGACCCATAAAAATAATAATAGCCCGTCCAATATTGTTTAGCCCAAATCATTTCATCAATTTTGGCTCTACTTTTCTGTGCTGAAAGATCATTTACAAAGTCTAAAAAACATGAATATCCGAAAAACGAACATTATAATTGGAATGACGTGGTCATGATGGTTACCAAAAACAAAAAATAAAGCGTCTCATGATGATTCAGACAACAAACTAACACAATGGTCATGAAATGTACAAATTTAAAGATAAGAGACTGAGCTCAACATTTCAAAATATTTTATTTTCTCTTGGCTTCTTCATATTCCTTTTTTTTCTCTCTGTACATAATCTATCTCCTCTAAGGTCTTGAGAGATTCGATTGATCAAATAGGTTAATTAACCCTAACAAAAAGACTCTTAATTGACTATATATACATATTTTTCAGTATTAGGACAAAACTAGTCAGTAAGGTGAACACTTAAGATGGTATCCATTTGGTGCAGAAACTCTTGGAAACACCATTAATTTCTCTTCTCCATTCTCCTCCCATCTACACAAAACCAAAATATTTAGACCTCAAAATCATCAATCACAGCAACAACAACAACAAAATCAGATCTAAGTCCATTAAAGAAACATACCTATATCTTGTAACAAAGTAGTGAAGGAAGCTTGAGACTTCAGAGATTCCTAGTTCCTTGCCAGGGCAAAGCCTTGCTCCACCTCCAAAGAGTAAGAAATAGCTTTTTGTTTCCAAGTTTTTCTCCTACATAACCAAAGAAACCCTCTGTATGAGCCAGGCGGTTTCAAACAAACAAAACAAAGAAGCACAAGAAAAATATTATGCAAATACTAACCATCCATCTCCATGGGTTAAAGATCATTGGATCTTCATACAAAGATGTATCATAGTTAATCTCTCTTGTGTATACGTAAATTCTCCAACCTTTTGGGATTAAATAACCTGTAATTATTTAAAATGACAACCACTATTAATACAGATTAAGAGAAGTGCTTTAAGATTATTAAATAAAAATCAAAAAAGGTTTTGATCTTCTCCTCTGTCAAAATAATTGAAATAAAAACCATGGAGGGTCACGGGGAGATGATTGCTTCGCTGGATTGGTTGGTATATATTTGTAAATAATTGATGTAATGTAAGGTCCACATGCCCAATTATTATTTTTTTCTCTTTTAAATTTTTTTTAAAAAACTAATGATTATAAAAATTCCTTAAAATTTAACAGTTTAAATTAAAAGTAGTTTCTTACCGTTGAGTTCCAAGTCGTGAGTAGTTTTCCTCAGGACACCATTAACAATCGTTGCCAATCTTGATGTCTCAAAAATCACCTATTAAAACAAAAATGGTCCAAACAGAATGTCAAAATCAAGAAACAATTTATATTAATAATTTAATTTGTGTACGAAAATACTCACCGCTCGTGTGAATTTCATCGATTTAATATCGTCGAGATTGAGAGGTTCGTCAGGTCGTTTTCTTTCTCTAATAGCCAAATGTTCTCTCTGCAATCCAAAACCAAAATATCAATAACCGAACTAGATAAAAAAAACCCGGTTTAATTCTTTCTTCAGAAACATACTCTGAGTTCTTCAAGAGCTTTTGGGTGATCATGGAGATACTTAAGAGCCATCATAGAGGTTGTTGAGACAGTTTCATAACCCGAATACAAGATCGTTACAACTTGATCTCTTATCTCTTTATCGGTTAACAAGTATCGGTTATCTTCCTTCTTCATCAAGTAACCCAACATATCTGTGAAAGTTTCTCCAGACTCTCTTCGTTCTTCCATCAACTCTGTTAATAACCTATCGATGTTGTTTCTTGCCTGGAAAGCAACCAGAAAAATGTTAGGATATTTTCAATTTTTTTACTTTTTTTTTTTATTGCTGTCGAAATTTGAGTATTGTACTTGGATTCCGCAGCGGTAGTTCGTCCCCGGAAGATCGATCGGAACCGAAAGAGTTCCTACAACAAGCTTGAAGAACTCAGTTCTAAATTCTTCAACTTCTGGTTTTTTCAGTGTCTCAGCTATTTGTAACAACGATGATAAAAACGCCATCTGCACAACACAAAAACATGAGTCAACACAATATATTATTATTTATTTTTGAACTATTCTGTTTAATTCTCCCAGATTCAGACATTAACAATCATATTCTACTTTACAATTCTACCCCTAGTCTATAGAGAACCAACAAACTAATAAGAATGAGTTTGTTATTAATACACTAAACAGAGCCATGAATATATATATATATATAATATATAAATTTAATGTGTGAAAAATGTTAGACCAACATTATTTATGAAAGGAAGGAGTAACTAATTTCTTTTTATCAAAAATAATGATTAAATTCTTTTATCAAAAAAATAATTAATCCCTCTGACATATTAAAAACATTAAATCCCCAATAAAGGAAGAGACCCGAGATTCAGATTCAATGTCTAAAAACACAAAGAAAGAAAGAGAGAGAAAGGCGCAAAAACGTTACATGTTTGGTCTTTTCTTGGATATCAACTGTCTCAAGTTCATCCCAACCACAAAGATAACTTCTCATGAAATCATCAATCTTAGGCAAAAGATGATCTTTCATCATAGCTGGACTTATTAAAGAAAGCAACGAGCCTCTCATGAGCCGATGGCTCGGACCATGAACCGCAGCTATGTTGCATGTCCCGAGAATATCAAGCATCGATTGTGGGTAACCAGCGACTAGTCCTTTTGATTCATTCATTAGAATGTATCTATTGAGCTCTGCGTCCATTGAGACTATTGTTGGACAACCAAGAATGTGAGATTTGAAGAAACTTCCATATCTGAAAAAAAAAATAAGAATCTTTATTATTATTTATTATTATCTAGAACGGCCCGGGTACTAGAGAAGAGTAACCAAAGTTTTCAAGAAACAAAACAAAAAATAAATAACAATGAAACTTTTTATACCTAAGTCTTTGGTTCTTCATGAAATCAGGACCTTGTTTAAGAAACTCAGTGGTTTCGCCAAAAATTGGCCAGCCCATGGTACCAGGAGGAAGACCTTTCTTGGAATAACGCATCTGGTTCCATCGGAGAAGAGCAGAACATATGCAAACAATGGTCACAAGAAGACCCAAAATTATCATCATTATACCCATATTGTTTCTTTTTTTCCTCTGTTTTTTTTTTCTTTTTTTGTGTTCTGTTTTCGAACAAAGAGAGAGAAAGAGAGAGTAAAGAGATGGCTAAGAGCTGGTTGAGGACTAAATGGGTGTGTGTGGCCTTGTTTATATAGGCACCTAAAGACCAACATGCTATGAGAGAGAGAAAGAGAAGAGAGATTTACCATAGAAAGAGTCAAAGAGAAATGGTAACGGGTTTAATTTTTAACCAATTTTGTATAGATTTCTTAGTTAAAATGTTGCTTCAACAATCTTTAACAGAAAACAAAATGACAAAATCTTTATTGCTTTGGGAGATAAAATAAGCAAATTATGGCAAAAATCACCATGAAATTCAATTATTGGATTTATTAAATATTTATATTTTTTTACTAAAGTATCTATCTACCACTTTTATCTAATTATCAAAACTGTATCTCTGATACTAATAAAAGATAAGTTTTTTTCTTTTGATAAAAATTTTGCTTGTATTTAAAATTTTATGGGTTTTTAATTTTTTAATACATTAGGTAAACCGAATAAAAGCACCCTAAACCCCGAAATGGGCTGGTTATACACTATAAACCAAACTGAAATTGAAAGCTAAAATTGGAATGGGACAAAGAAACTAAACCAGGACTAAACCGGCAACACCCAAACCCTAAGCTAAGAAAAACTCCAGCCGCCGGGAATAAGAGGCCACACAGATTCTAGCCGGAACAGCAGACCTCAGGCGAAGACACGATAGAACAGGACCTCCGCCATGAGTTTAGAACCTATTTCCTAGCACCGAATCAGACCAGAATCATATGGTTTATTGTGCATAATGAACATACAATTTATAATATATGAGATGGTGAACAATTGTATATGCAATGTATAATATATATACAAATTATAATATATGAGATGGTGAACAATTGTATATGCAATGTATAATATATCACTACAAGAAAACATCTAATGTCCGACCATCATTTTGGTCAGAATTTGGTCTGAATTCACACATTTCGATGAGTTTTAGACAAACCGAAATTAGTCAGAATTTGCAAGTTAGAAACATATTTTGGTCGAAAATTTGTGACAGAAAAAAGTGGTCGGAAATTGGTCAAAAATATTCGTCTGAATTTTGTCGAAAATTTTCCGACCATTTTTTATCGATTAAAATTTTAATTTAAAAATCAGAAAATTGGTCGAAATTTCTGACCAACTATACAAATTTGGTAGGAAACTAGTGGGAAATTTAATATCTGTTATATATAAAATAAACTAAAAATCATCAAAAACTTTAAAAACAGAAATTAAAGATTATCTTACAAAATAATAAAAATTAGAAAGAAACAAATAATAAAGTATGGAAATATTTTTAATAATTAAAATTAATATCTTAATTGGTTGAATGTTTTGTAAGATTTTATAAAGTTTGGGAGATTTAAAATCTTAAGAAAGTTTAGAGAGATTTTAGAGATAAAGTAAATAGATGTTTGAAAGTTGAAAGTGATTTGGGAAGAAAAAATCGTGTGGTTATATAGAAAAACGCATCTGTTAGAAATTGGTTGGAAACCGTTTTTATGCAGGATTCAAAAATTTAAAATAATTTTCAACCAATTTTCGATTAATTTTTTGGGTTGGTTAGAAATTTTTTCAGAAAGTATGTGTTTCCATGCTAAGATTCTTGACCAATTCCCGGGTTGGTTGGAAATTGGTCGGAAATAGATATACAATTTCTGACTAAATATTTTTTTGAGTTTTTCTGACTAATTTCCAACCATTTTCTGACGACATTGAAAGTCGTCAGATAAAATCAGAATATTTCTGACCACAATGATTAGTCGAAAATGGTGGTCGAAAATAGACATTTATTTTCCTGTAGTGTATATGATTGTGTAAAGGAAAATATACATGACGATGTATGTTGTAGATGGCGGCAGATGATAGCCTCCATCCATGGATGATAGTGGACAAATGATGTTGCTGGACAATATATAACAGCTGATGAAAATTGATGGAGGCTAAATATGGCGATAGGTTTATGGACAGTGGTGGAAAATATTGCGGTAGATAAAGATGGAGATAGTCGGCTAAAAGTTTGTAGTGTATATTGTATGGCTTACGGTGAATGGTGATAGTGATAGTGTATAATGTACATACAATATACAATGTACAGGGTTATATAATGATATTCGGAAAAAGGTACGAATAAGTGTACAAATAGGTTTACAAGATGTTAACCGGGTTCTGTACAAAATAGTATATATGATAGTGTATGAAGATAGTGTACGAAGTGGTATATGATATTGTGTACCATATGCTATACGAGATAAAATACAAAGATGGTATATGAGATTCTATACAAGATGGTGTACGTTGGAGTATATGGTGTAGTGTATAACTCATTCAACCTTGTAATCCATAAGCATTTCCAGTTTTAGATGATTAATTAATTAATATATTATATTTAATTAAGAGAAAAATGTTAATGTATATCATTTGTTACAACATTGGCCCAACACTTCTTTGCTAATACAGAACAAGCAAATCAAGTTTTATGTTCTTTTAATCGACAAAATAACTCTAAGAGGGATTAAATGGTCCCGAGTCGAAGTTTTTTAATTAGCTTTTTGTTTTTACTTTTGATCAAGGTTTACGTATCCGCATCAAGGTTTTTGAACTTTTTAACTGAGTATTCAATATGTAGTGATTAAAAATTATGACATTTCTTAAAAGAAATAGGAAAAAGGAATGTAGACAGAGTAGAAATTAAACCACCAACTCATTCTTCAAGATCTCAGACATGAATGCTTGTTTGGTAGTGGGTGAGCGAAGATTCTTCTTTTCAGGTAAACTTAAATTTTATTACTTTATGGTTGCATCTTTATGGGTTTTGTGATAAATAAAAACATTATGATTTCGATATAATTGGGGTGAAAGTGATATAGGTATTATGTACCTTGGGTTTACATACCACGGTTACTTTAAATGATAACAAAATAATATGATACATTTGGACTATCAAAACTAGGATATAAACCAAAATAAAAGAATACGTAATAATCTTTTCTAAAATAAAAAGTTATGTACTTTCTATTACAAATACATGATAAAAATTTAATCGAGGAATATGGGAAATTTTCATTAATTTATTAACAAACTTTTGTGTGGTATAATGATTTTATATCTGTAATTATATATTTAACTCGTAGACAAAGTTTATAATTTTTTCAAATGCTAACTAAATAAAATAATTATATATATAACAAAATGGAAAAGAACGAAAATAAAAAGGAAATATTTTCGGGAAAAATTATTTTTACGATTTGAATTGGAAAAATGAAACCAACGGATGGTAATTTTAATCATTTTTTACTACTCGTTGACATTTTTGAGGCAAAAAAATCTAGATTTTTATGAATTTTGGAAGATTAGTCTTGTTTTCGGCAAAAGATTTCCTTAGTTAACAAAAAGTAATTGTATCAAACCGTAACATTTCGTACATTTGAATAAACAAACTCTTCAAATCCTTTAGTTTCCTTTATCTCTATACTTTAAAGATTTTGGTATCATATTCTTGATTAAATTAAAAGGTATGTTGATGATACAACAATGTAGTAGGGTTAAGTAAAATGATGGTAGCATAATGGTAATGATTATTAATAAAAAGAAATTGAGAAATAAAATTAATTAATAACTATTATCCGTTGAATCGTTGATACATTACATGAATAAAAATTAGAAGAAAAAGAAAGGAGAATTGAAGGAAGGGTACTTGGGGGAGTGGAGAATGGGCACATGGGCACCACCCAAAACAAAAAGTACATTTAAACCAAAAGCACTCTTGAAAATAAAAAATACCTAAAATCATCTTTAAAACCTTTTTAGTCAATTTATTCCTTAAAAGAACTTACAAGAAGTTCACGTGTATGTTCTTACAAATATATATTTTTCATATGGAATTTTTACATTAACTCGCTAAGAGACACGCTACTGTCATTCCTGCATGTGAATAAAAGAAAAAGAAAAGAAAGTTATGCAAAAATAAAATAAATAAATTGAGAGCTTCAACCTATACATGGAAATGTGATGGATGATATGTAACCAATAACTTCTAATTAGTTGGTTTTACCTACACACAAGCACAGTTCGTTATCGTCGCCGTCCAGAATATCGATGAAGCATCAATATAAGAAAATAGTCAAAGAAAATTGATTCAATCGAAGTTATATCAACTACTTAAAAAGACTTTCGTCCACTTACATGCATACCAACAGACCCATGTCTTCTATTCTATTAAAAATATACGACGTAAAAATAAAAAAATTTGAAAAAAAATAGTTATAATATATACATAGATATTTTTCATTAACAATTATTATGCGAATTTAAATATTTAGGCACAAATCACTAAACTATATAATGCATAAAAATATTATAGTTGTTTATTTGTGAAAGATGTCTAGACAAAAATTGAAGAATTCACGTTAGAATTAATGGATCAAGATTTGTATATTTCTACTGCAATTTTAATCATGGTTAGTCAGCACTATAAATATTGTAAGCTATTATAAACATTTTAAATGATAAAAATATCTGATTTTTCATTTGCTTTACTGCTTTAGGATTGTTTGGATTTCACTATCAAAATCCCGGATTACATATAAAAATTATTATTTGAATGATTTTGATGTATTTAGCAATTCATATTTATAAATATCTTGCCATTTTTTCTGTGATTCAATGTTTTTGTTTTTCGAAATGAGTTTTGTCACGTAAATATTGTTATTATATTGTATAATATTAGCAAAGACGGAGAACATTGGTTTTACAACATTCCTGCCTCTGTTCTAACTGCAAGTTTGAATTTTGGTCCGCCTTGAATCATGAAAATGTGTATACATGTATATTTATATAAAGTACTGTATATATATATATATATATATATATGCATGTGTCTGCATACGTCATCAACTATCCATAAGCAACCGTGAAGGTGACGTTAAACGCGCATTGGGAATTCTCCCAAACATACCCTAATGAAACAAAACAAGCAATGAATAAAGAGGACGAAGCTCATAAGAGCATTTCCAATGAGAGTTCTAGAGGGATTCTTAGGAGAATTTCTTACGATTAAAAAAGTATAAATTCTACTGATAAACATGTTTTAACAATCTTTTCTTTAATAAAAGTTTTTAGAATCATTTTCTTAATTTTAAGAACCCTTCCATTTTGATTTACACAAAATTTATGATAAATATTGGTAAAAACTTTTTATGGAGTTCTTATCTTTAGAGGTGGTCTAAATTCTAAAGCTCCAAGGTACCATTTTTTGTGTGTGATATCTTATTCTTTTCTTTGAGTTTATTTGTGTTGAACTTTATCTTTCGCTTTTTTTTTCACAAAGATGGTTTGAATTAAGTTCAGGGGAGATGTTCTTATTATTTGATCTTGTGTTTTTTATCTCTTATTTTTCTTGTCTTGTGTGTTTTAAGTCTTACGTCGTAAATAGTCATTGCATGAAAAAGTCATGTAGTTTGCTCTTCATCTTATTAGGATTGAGTCTAAAAGCATATATGTTTGCATTTACATATGCATAGGAGATGATGATTTAAACTACTATTTAGCGGTCTATGCTTAGCTTGCAATGTGATTCCCTTGATAAAGACATTGGATTGGTTATTTGATCATGAAAGATTTGAATTTTTTCACATTGATATCTTCGCTCGAAAGTTAGACTCTTGATTGTTTGATTGCTTTCAACTCTAATATATTGGACTTTAATTCGGACTTAACTCTCTTGCTTAGGGATTTAAAATGCATAGTCATGGTTTTAAACATTCATCCAAGTATCCTTATCCAACTTTTACCAATCCTTTATCAAACTTGGATGGCCATTTTCATCTTTAAATTGGAGCCACACCCTTACCTTAATCTTTCTTTTCAAACCCGCATATTATATATACTTGAGTGAGGTCTTTTTCTTGTTCTTTCCTTTACAAAATCTCTAGAGAAGGAGAACTACAAGTCCTCTCTTCCATAGTTTAGAGGGTCATTGGTTATTTTGGGGGAGTTGATGTAATGATATTTTGGTGTTTCAAGCAATTTTGTTTTTCTAGTCTATTGGTCTTAAATCACTAGTATCACTTGTAAATATGGATTTATCATGTAGTTTAGGGTAATTTTGCATTTAGAGTCATAGGATTGCATTGCATTTGGTGTTAATTTAGGTACAAAAATGGATAAATGAAGCTGAAGAAGCAAAATGAAGCTTTGGAACAAAAAAGATTTGGATTGAATTGGATTGGATTGGATTTGAAGATTTACTAGAAGTGCCAAGAAAATTTCAACCATTTGAAAACCACCAAGATTAGATTGAAGAGCTTCAAATATAAAAAAGTTAGGTTGAAATGGAAGTAGATTTGGAGTTACGGTTCGGAAATTATGAAGATTTGATGATTTAGCTATTCTGGGAGACTACGATAGTTGCCATTTGGCTGCTGGGAGTGATTGCTGGGATTCTCCATCACTTGATTAGTTCTGAATTTGACCCTGTTTGTTCTGGGTCAACCCGTTCTGCATTCTTCCTAGCTACAAATACATTTTAGACCTACTTTTTTTTTTTTATGTTAAGCTTCTTTTCTCTATAATTGAATTTAGATTCAAACTCTCCTCATGATAATTTGGATTGATCTTCAATATATCATGTCTCTCTAATGAAAGACTCTTCACCTCTATCTTTTTATATCGTGTTTATGTCTTTTATTTTCTCTTTCTCTATGCTTAGTAGCTAGTCTTTTGTTGGATCATAGGTAATAATAGATTATAATGATTTGTTCGTTAACTGATAATTATTTAGGTTAATTATTGTTAAATCATTCATCTAGCTTGACCTTAATGCTCGTTTTGACTTGATCACTCAAAATCTAGAACTTAAACAATTCAAGTCCAAAAAGTGTTTGATGAAATATTTGAATAAAAATAAATGAGATTTTTTTTAACCAATGGAAATTGATGTTGTTGTGATTAGTGAACTAACTAGACTTGTTATATATTAACGCTCATTGGTCATTTTTCAGAAAATAAAGTTTATTGTTTATGATGGTGATTAGTACCACAAAAATGGATTAGTCATATTTGTGAGTTCTAAATTCTAGGATGATAATTAATTCAACATTTTGCATCATTGTTTGATTGTTAATTCACTCTTACGATAGTGAACACATGTTTCAGTACTTTTCTTTTTGAATTTACTTCTTTTCATTTCTTAATCCTTAATTTAAAAAAAAAAACAAAAAAGCATTTGCTTTAGATTAGTTTGTGTCTTGTATATTTGATGTACAATTTTTATGTATCTGTGGATCGATTTTTAATTACTCATTGGTGTTCCATACACTTGTGGATTATTCAAAGCTTTGTAAATTTGAAGCTAAACTCGTCTACTTTGATCTTCACTCTCAGTCTTAGTTAAAATAAAACATATCAATCCGCTCAAACCGCACCAAACGAAATCAGTGGACACATAAGAAAAAACAACAGAAGTGCATATTTTATTAGCTAAACGTTATTTTCTTTCACATCTAATTTATATGTAAGTTAAGCGTTTCAAACCAAAAGTTTTGAACCCTCTGTCCTAAAAAAAGTTATAAGTAAAAATTGAAAAGGGGTATTTAAGAAAATACAACATTAGACCTATAAACAAAAAAAAGTAGCCAACTAGATATCATCAGCGGGTCCGTACACATATCGGGTGAACATCAATCTGTTATGATAAAGGATACGTCTAATCAACGTATTTGTATTCTATAAAAATCCTATAATTTACTCAAAATTTTCTTTTATCTATTATTGCTTAGTTTCATCAAAAATAAAACTAATGACAACAAATAGAGAGCGACGGAGTTTGTCTTGGTGTGCAAATAAAGTTGTATTGGAATGCGACTTGTAGCTAAGCGTGTATCCAAGTCCAGATCCTTAGAAAACGACATGACACGCACACACATATCTTTTGCCAATTTGCACGTACGTCTAATTTGTTACCATCTCTATGTGTTTCCTAGGGGGAGAAGGGGCTAATATGTATGTTTTTTAGTTTGTTAAC
>CM051381.1:10242744-10342744 GCA_028015245.1 Cardamine occulta
AATGTAAAATAAGGTTTTTTACCTTCTATATGCTGATGACTTAAATGGCTAGGTCTATATTCTCAATCGACAATAACAACTATTTCTTTGCTTATCCATTTTGATTGTACCTGAGAGTTTTTATTCCATCGTTTACTAGAGGAATTTGCTAATTATATTGGGGAGCCTAATTTTTCGCTTTGAGAACATTCTATTAGAACTTAGAAGTCTTTTATATTTATATATATATAACCGTGAAGTTTGGAGCATGAATGATAATCTATATGGATTCGGAGGCCGCCTAAATTTTTAACACTATTTCCTTTGAAAACTCGAACATGAACTTCTTTGTTAATGTTTTTATTTTCTTTCAAAGAAACCACTATACCAATTACCAAGAACCACTTAATATATTAGAGATTTACTATGATCAGATTCAAAATTTTAATTAAGAATAATTTTGATATGTTTAAAATGTAATCACTAGTTTTTCTTAGCGTCGATTTCATTGATAGTATAACAATAGAGAAAGAAAATAATATTAAAAACTTCGTATTTGTTATAGTGGAAAGTACGGCTGCAAAAACACACGTATAATTCTCATTTTGAAAATGCAACCAAAACTTTAGAAATTTAAATTACAAGAAACCAAAATTTGATTTTAAATCTTATCTGTTATCTGTCCCAATATATATATATATATATATATATATGCCAGTGTTCTGGTTCTTTTTTTTTAATTTTTTTTATTGGTTCTCGTTGATTGCTCGCTTGTATTATATTGTATTGTATAAACTAAAATAAGTCAAAAAATTAGATATAGGAAAAAGAAATGTGTCGGTTGATTTGGTTGTTTTCGAAAAACACGTACGTACCATTTTAATGCGATAAAATGAAATTATTGCATAAGAGCCAACAAATGTGAGAGAGTTCAAAACACGTACGTACCATTTTAAAGAGATGTGGCAAGTTGAGCACCTTTCCGTATTATTTTTCCTTAGTTAGACTAGTCAATTGGATTTATTATATAAATAATAATGTTCTTGTAGTAGATTTTTTTGCATTGTTTCTCTATAAAGAAACAACAAATTGAGTTTTAATCTTCACCAAGATCGTTACACGAAGGAAGATTTAAACTTTTTTGAGAACTAAGATTAATAAAATATATTATATACACGAAAACCAAAAACAAATAAGTATATACATACATGATTAAAACTTTTTAAAATTCTAAATATATTCTGAAGATAATTTCAAAGTGTGACAGGACCCATACTAATAACTGCAAATGAATGTCGATGTGATAAAACCGATGTGTTTGGTTGTGAACGATAGAAATTGAATTATATGTATATATATATAAAGGTAAAATATAAGATAAGTAATAAATAATTAGACGTACGTGTGCATAGATGGAGACCAGAGCAGGAATGTCCACCCACACGCGCACATTAACTAATATATGCTTTTATCTGTACATCACTGAAAATTGTAGTAGGAGAGTTAATGGAAAATATAGATGTTCTTATTTTCAAAAACTAGAAAATTATTTTTTGGAGGCATTTAATTAAAAGCTGCAATGTATATAGTACATTGAAAATCTCCAGTTGCACGAGGGCCTCTTTTTTGTCCCCTTTTGCTCTATCCCTTTCTCTCTCTTTCTCATATTATTTTCCATTTCTATTATTGTGATTTTGATTTGAACAATCCCTTTAATAAAGAAGTATACTTGCGAGTGAACAGTGGAGTATTATACATAATAATAAAAGCCGTTTCAAAATAATCTTTATATGTATCTACCCATACTTATAATGCATCCAAAATCTGCTGTTGATTGGTTGGTTCTTTTGGTTATGTTCGTCTTCATGTTCATGCATGTGTGTGTATTTTTTTTTTTAAGTTTTAAATTTTTTATTTTTTTTTATTTGGTGTTTTTTTCAGATAAAACCTTACTCTTATTTGGTACATAATTTTATATAAAGTAATCAAAATTTATAGCAAGCTATTTTTATTTGGTATATAATTTACATGAAATATTTAGAAATCAAAGTTTATAGTTTACTATATAGCCGGTTCTTAAATTTTTGAACTAGCGAGAGCTAAGAAATTTATAGCCTATCAAACAAAAGATTTTGTTTTTTACTAAAAGCTAGTTAAATGGAAATGGGAAAAGGGTGTGAATCAGTCATCTAAATTTAAATTAAAACATCTCTATAAATAGATTACAAATACTTTTGCTAAACTTATGGTCTCTTAAAACAATAATAAAAATTAAGAATGCAAGTCATTTCTTAAGTTTTGGGTTGGTTCTAATTTACAATTTAATATGTATATGATTATTTAATTATCTAAAACAGAGAGAATGATAAGTTAGATATTCATGTCATCAAAAATAATTTAAAATTTTAAAAAATCGGAATCCGTTTACCATAATCGATGGAAGACCATTCTCAACTCAAAAACCTTAAAACTCGTCCAACAAAGTAAATAAATACATTTTACCTTAAAATTTATGTATCTACCAAAATATCATGAATAGAAAAAAAACTTATACTCTTTATGTTTTATATTTGGGTATTTTCGTCAAACTATTGTTTCATTTAAATATTTTATTTATTTATTTTTGAATACAAATAATTTCTAATTACCAAATCCAAATCTAAATATAATAATATCTTATAACAGTTGTGAATGTCTATGAAATACTTTACCATCAAAGAAAAACTGTTTTTTTTTTTTTGAGAAAACGAAGTACAAAAATATATTCCCATATGATAATCTTATATATTGCCAATATCCTCCAATTTTTATAAAATTTCTAAATTAATAGTAGTAAGTAGCTTGTAGTTGGAGGAAATAATTGAAAAAAAAGAGTCACAAAAGGGCAAGAGAGTTGGGACCTACGGTAAGAGATTAAAGAATGTCAGTTGGTTTGTCCGGAAGTAATCGTCGGCTTCCGGTGAGAGGAAAAAATGAGTTTCTTTTTATAAATATTTAATATAAAAGCATATTATATAATATATGTATGCATGTAAAAGTGTGATGATTGAGTGCACGTGTGGCTACTGGTGTCCACGTACCCATGTCTTTACTCAGTGAAATTGACCTCTTTGTCTCCTCTCTATCTCTCTCTCTTATCCTTCACGGACTTTGTTCTCTCTTACCTAAGTCTTACTTACTGGTTTGGTTACTCTGTTTTGGTTACTCTAACGATTTAATTTTACTGTTTGACGAAAATTTCGAGTTGATCTGATGATAGTAATGTCTTATTGCTGTTCGCTTTATCCAATGAGTTTTCAATTAGGAAATGGTCAACGTTCGTTTCATAGTCTTTATCAGGTTTGATTGATTTTCCGTTTTGTCGACTCATAAATCAAAAAAATAAAATGAACAGAATATCATTTTAAATTTGATAAGTCGATAATCAGAATTTTGAATTTTTAAATATCGACGTTAAGTAGATTTATCTATATTTTTAGTTATTTATTATCAAAACAGGTTTTTCTAAATATTCAATATTCAAATCAAAACTATAAAATTTATAGTACTCAAAACACTAATCAGATTTTTTTTTTCAAAAAAACACTAATTTTTTAACTTGAAATAACTGTTAACTTAAATAAATATGTTCTACTTTATAATGCAAAAATTAGAGTTTAACAAAAGAGAATGTAAATGTTATAAAATATTAGTTTGGGTTCTTGTTTGGATTTTGGTAAAAAATATCATAAAATGTTATTTTACCTGGAGTTATAATTTAGTAAAATTTTCGGAAAATGCAAGCATGGGATATTCCAGCGTTATTTCCAATGATTATTCCGTCTTAGCCTACTTACAGTGGTTGTGTTGAATAATTAATTCAACAGTTGAATCACTACATTGGTTTGTTGAATCAAATTAAACAGCATAGGTGGAATCAACATAGGTAAAAGTATTCAACGGCATAAAACATTATTTGTGGGGTGTGCTGCTGCCACATGACAAGCACTGATTGGTCAAAAATAATAATTGTATAATAATATATAGATAAAGACATATGTTATCTTTTTATTGGGTATAGAGATTCTTGATATTTTTTTCTCATCCGATTTATTTAAGATCAATTATATCATAATACATTATTATTTTATTTTTTATTTTTATACCAAAATTCATCATTTTTAATACTCTACAAATAGAGACTTGTTTCATTTAATTTGGACACAGAAAAAAAAAACTCTTTTTTTAGTGATATGGATCCCAACAATAACCATTTTAACACACAAAATTCATCTAATTTCCTCTTTAACTACCCAAATCCCAACTCTTATCAGCTTCAAAATCAATCTTCCAACCAACCCCAAAGCATACCAAACTATGGTTTTCTACCAAATTTATTCATGCCGTCAGCTGTTCCAAATTATCATCCATATTATATATCGATGATGTCATATTCATCACAAACACCCTCTTTTTCTTCTACTCCAACGGGAAATGAAGTTGTTCCAAATGTTGGAGCAATTGAATTTCCTGAATTTTCTACACAAATGGGTCTTGGTGGTATGAGCGATGTTCATGAAGCCACTCCAACTGCAGAAGATTCAACTCATACTCGCCGGAAAAGCACCAAATGGACCACTAAGCAAAATTTGGTGCTAGTGAGTGGATGAATTAAATATGGAACAGACATCGTTGTTGGCAGAAACCAAAAAGGTGAATCATATTGGGGTAAAATTGCTGAGTACTGTAATGAGCATTGCTCATTTGATCCTCTGCGTGATGGAGGTTCGTGCAGAAATCATTATAACTACGTGAACAAAATACTTGCCAAATGGGTGGGCGCTTACGATAATGCTAAGTGTATGCAACAAAGCGGGTGGTCGGAGCATGATGTATTGGAAAAAGCACATGAACTCTATTCAAGTGCTAATAATGGAAAATTTAATTTAATGAAACAATGGCTCGCTGTTCGTGATCAACCACGTTATGGTAGTCAGGTAGGAGGAAATACTGACTCTGGAAGTAGTGGATCTAAGCGAACCCACGATAGTGATGCCAGTGACTCCAACTCTGTAGGATCTAGTGCTCGTCCAATAGGGAGAGATGCAGCTAAAAAAAGGCTAAAAAGAAAGGTAAAGCCGCAGCTTTGGAAGTGGTCAACGAGGAGTGGAATGAATTCAAACAATTCAAGGAGCAAGAGTTGGAACGATTGGACAAAATATCTATGAGACAAGAGGAGACAAACAAATTGATGAAAGAGAAGACTCAGGCTAAGAAGATGAAAATGTTTATCCAGCTAACTGAAAAGGAACATCTTAATGACCAGAGCAAAAACATGTTGGAGCAGTTAACCCACGATCTATTTGAAAATTAATTGTATGTTTGCAATTTGTTTCTTTCTGTTTTAATAATGTGTGTCTGTCTCCTTCTGCTTTAATAATATGTGGTTGTCTCCTTCTGCTTTAATAATGTGTGTCTGTCTCTTTCTGTTTTAATAATATGTGTTTGGCTTTTTCTAATTTAATAATATGTATTTGGTTCTTTCTCCGACAATGAAATCCGTGACTTTTGGCTTTTTATGAGAGAATCCTATCCTTATCTATTGATAATGTGTGTTTGGAATTCGGTAATTTCAACCATTCAATTTCTTATATATGAGTACTCTTTCTTCCATTGATGTACCAATACTACAAATCTCATCCTACTAATAAAATATCAATGGATCCATCTGATTTTCCTTTTGATATCGAAGCTTACAAAAGGCAATCTAAGCTTGAACAGAGATATATCGTGAACGGGTTTAGAGAGCGTCGAAACAAAATTGAGACAGACTATGCAACTCATAGCAAGAGAAAATACTTCAAGAGAGATCATGTAGCCGCAAACCAAAGACTGATTGATGACTACTTTGCCGATCAACCTACATATGACGATGCAATGTTTCGTCGGAGATTTCGGATGCAAAAAAATATTTTTCTTCGGATCGTTGGAGACCTCTCAAACAGTGACAACTATTTCACCCAACGAGTTGATGCAGCCAATAAAGAAGGTATATCTCCATTAGCAAAATGTACCACAACTATACGAATGTTAGCATATGGTGTAGCGGCCGACGCCATAGATGAATACATCAAAATTGGAGGTACTACAGCATTGGAGTGCTTGCGAAGATTTTGTAAGGGAATCATACAATTGTATGAGCAAGTGTATCTCAGAGCTCCAAATCAAGATGACCTACAAAGAATTCTGCATGTTAGCGAGATGCGGGGATTCCCGGGGATGATTGGGAGTATTGATTGCATGCACTGGGAATGGAAAAATTGTCCTACAGCGTGGGAAGGTCAATTTGCCCGGGGTGATAAAAGAGCCACCACTGTTATTCTTGAAGCAGTTGCATCTCATGATCTCTGGATTTGGCATGCATTTTTCGGGTGTCCGGGCACATTGAACGATATAAATGTTCTAGATCGTTCACCAGTGTTCGATGATGTTGAACAAGGAAATACTCCAAGAGTGAACTTCTTCGTGAACCAACGTCCGTACGATATGGCATATTATCTAGCTGACAGTATCTATCCTTCTTATCCTACTTTCGTCAAGTCAATTAGACTTCCTCAGAGTAAACCAGACAAGTTATTTGCACAACGTTAGGAGGGATGTCGAAAGGACATCGAATGTGCATTTGGAGTGTTGCAGGCTCGATTTAAAATAATTCGTGAACCAGCTCGTATGTGGGACATAACCGATTTGGCTATCATCATGAGGTCATGTATCATATTGCATAATATAATTGTTGAGGATGAACGAGATACATATGCTCAACACTAGACCGATTTTGATCAATCTGAGGAAAGTGGATCTAGTACACCGCAACCATTCTCGACCGAGGTGCTGCCTGCATTTACAAATCATGTGCGTGCTAGATCTGAGTTGCGTGATTCAAATGTACATCATGAATTACAAGCAGATTTAGTGAAACACATATGGGCAAAATTCGGTAATTAAAAAGATTTTAAAGTCTCTATGTGTGATTTAAAAAGCTTTATTGTTTTTAAATTGAGTTTATTGTACTAATTAAGTTATGTGTGTTTTATTAAATTGTGTCGTGTGCTTATTAATATATTGTATTGCATTTTACGTTTTCTGTAACTTTATTTGTTTTCACAATGAATATCTATATATTTTTAGATTATTTGGAAAAACAAAATCTAAAAAAAAAAAATTAGTAACTCTCAACAATTTCTATTTAATTTCAATCGCTAATCGTTATTTGTATATAATCATAAAAACAGAAAATATAAATAAATAAAAAATAATATAAAATAAAAATATGGGGTATAGTGTTGAATTTTATTAAACAAAACTATTGTAAATGTTAAAATTGAAATGGGTGTTGAATGATTAGGTGGAAGAAAGAGAAGATGATGTGGAGTGAAAAAGAAGGTGTTGAATAAATAAACCATTGTACATAGTCTTATTTTTCTATGTGTACTCCGATATTGTATCCCATTTAATGATAGAATTGGTATCTTATTTGCATTATCGCTGGAATTGATGGTAGTTGATAGGAAGTAAAAGAGAAGTAGCTACAATAAATATAGTAAAATACATATATTAGAAAAATAGCATTTTTAACATCGAAAGTGTTAGATACTAATATTTTAAATTTTAAAGTTATTAAACTAGTATTTTAAACTTTTAAAATATTTTTACTAATATTTTAAATTTTAAAATTATCTTCTGTGTTTTTTCTATTATAAAATTCAGAACAAAATAGTTAGCGAAAACTTGATGGAATTTATGACTGTAATAAGACAAAAATTATAATGGTAATCCGACGGATTTCTAATAAAATAGCTTTGTCGGAATTTTTAAAATTTAAACGGCTATAACAACGTACATATTTTCTAACGGATTTTTGACGGTTATTCAAAAATTCGTCGGAAATTGTCCAATGGATTATCAACAAAATAGTTTTCGAAAATCCATTGAGAAATATGTACATTGACATAACCATTTTATTGCCATTTGAATTTCGAAAATTTCGACAAAAAATTCACTACAAAAAGTTAGCGGAAAACTGATGGAATTTTCGTTAAGATCTTAATCCGACAGATTTTCGATAAAATATGTCCATCAATAATCCGTTGGAAAACTTTCGACTGATTTTCAAGTAACCGTCAGAAATCCGTTAGAAAATATGTATATTTATATAACCGTTTGAATTTTCAAAATTTCGAGAAAACTATTTTGTCGGAAATTCTTTAGATTACCATCAGAAACTTTCGTCGGATTACCGTCAGAAATTCCGTCAGTTTTTCGGTAACTATTTTGTAGTAATTTTTTTGGTTAAGAAAATAGGAGAGATAGTTTCAAGATTTAAAATATTAGTAAAAATAGTTTAAAAATTTAAAGTGCCAGTGTAAAATTTTAATGTTTAAAGTGTTAGCATCTAATACTTTTAAGTTTAAAAATGCTATTTTCCCATATATATTTGGTAGATAGTGAGATAATTTTTTAGTTACCATATATCTATCCGATAAGTATTGTACTATCAGGGTATATAGTTTACATTACAGTTGTACCATTTTAAATTAAGGAGAATAACAAAATTATGTGTAATTGTAGATATTTATGTAAACTATACCTCTTTCGTATATGTATGAGTTAACTATAGAGTTAGATGTATAACTCTCTTACCATGCTAACATACAAAGTAATAGCAAAAAGTAAGTTCAGATTGATAAATCCTTTAGTAAACAACTTTAGTTGAACAGTAAATGTAAGAAAAAGTAGAGAAATGACAGGGGAGATTTTCGTCTTATCACACGTTTTTCATTTATATTTTATGCTATTTTTTCAAAAAATATATTATCGGTTAAGTTATTTCAATTTATTTCTTCCTATTTCACCAGATTTGTTTTTTTTGAAAAGTTTATTCTGTTTTATTCCAAATTTCACGTTATTTTATATTCTTATACTATATTTTTCTTTATCTCACTAATTTATCTATATATCGTGCTATTTTAACATGATGCATTTTATTTTATTTTAATAACAAGGTATCAGTTTAGTTATTTCGATTATTTTCTTCCCACATCACCGGATTTGTCTTTCTTTCTTATAAAAGTTTGTTCCATTTTATTCCACATGTCATGTTATTTTGTATTGGCATACTCAATTTGTTTTATCCCACTTTTCTATCTATATACTGTGCTATTTTAATATGATGCGTGCTATTTATTTTAATCATCCAATCTACCTATTTATTTTCAGAGTTAAGCGTGCTAGGGCTGGAGTATAAGGAGCACTTGAGATTTAATTTGGCTATCTATATTACCAAAGTGCACTTATCTTTTCTATCACTTGTTTAGAGAGAAATTCAGAGTTAAGCGTCCTAGGGTTGGAGTAGTATTACGATGGATGACATATCGGGAAGTCATTTCCGGTACCGTGTGAGTGAGGTCAAAACACATGGAAAATTAACTAGAGGGTTCCAAGCACTTAGTTAATTTCGTTTGAATTATTTGTAAGTTGAGATGTTAAAAACGATATAGTTTCATTTGTTAAATTGAATTTCTTTTACTCTCCAATTCATTTCTAGGACATTGCATTTTACTGAACTTGTCCCCTTCCTGAATTGGAGCTTTCCCGCGGAGCAATTCTCCATTCTGTATCTCTCTGAAATCCTATTGATATACCCTTTTTGAGACAAATTTAACAGTCCTTGTGATCTATCTCAAATTATTTCTATTCAGATCACATATGATACCTCACCCATATCTTTCATTGAAAGTTCTTAGAGAAATACTTTTTTAATATCATGTAGCATGCCAAAATCATTTTCAGAAAGCAAAATGTCAACAATATATAAGACTAAAACCACAAATATGCTCCCACAAACCTCTATGTAGATACATTGATCAACGATCATCTCTACAAAACTATATGATGGTATCATTAAATTTCAAATACCACTGTCTAAAAGCTTGTTTTAATCCATATATTGACTTTTTCAGTTTACACACGATATGTTCATTTCCTATGGCCACAAAACCTTCAACTTGGTCCATATATACTTATTCCTCAAGCTCTCTATTTAAAAAGGCGGTTTTTATATCCAGTTGGTGAAGCTCAAGATCATAATGAGCCACCAAACCCAAAAAAGATTCTAAGAGAATCGTTCTTTGAAAATGGGGAGAAGGTCACTTTATAGTCAATACCTTCTTTGTGGGTGAAACTTTTAGCAACAAGGCAAGTCTTGTATCTTTCTATATTACCTTTTGAGTCGCGTTTAGTCTTAAAGACCCATTTTGAACCAACGGTACTAAAACCATCACACAACTCTACTAAGTCCCAAACCTTATTATCACCAATAGACTTTATTTCTTCTTTTGCGGCAATTGACAACGTTTCAGAATTTTCACTTTCCATGGCTTTTCAGAATGTGTCCAGGTCTTCATCAAGGCTTAAGTCACATTCACTTTCAATAGCATAAACACATAGTTATTGAAATGGCAGATCTTATTTCTCTTACATATCGCCTTAATGGTTCTTGTGGTATGTTATTCTCTTCTTGAATAGTGACATGTTCATCAACTTGTGGGATTGGCACATCATCATGTTATTCTATTGTGTCATTTGACTGTGACGCAATAATAGGAACAACAACCTCATGTGCAACAATAGATGAAGGAACTTCAACCTGGACTTCTTGAATGTCCATTTTTTGTTGTTCACCACTCCCACTAGTTTCACCATTTTAAAATGAAACTAGCATTACCCGTTTCAACTATTATCATATTTTGGTTAGGATAATAAAATGTGTACCCTTTTGATTTTTCAGGATAACCAATGAAGAATTACTGAAACTCCTAGAATCAAGTTTATTTTCATGTGGATTATACAATCTTACTTCTACTGGAAAACCCCAGACACGAAGATGCCTTAAACTAGGTTTTCCTTCCCGTCCATATATATAGTTCATAAGGAGCCTTATGAACTGACTTACTAGATTCCCAATTCAGCATATACGTTGCAGTATTTAATGCAAATGTCCACAGTGAAAGGGGTAAAGATCTGTTCCTAACCATATCCATTCATGTACGGTTCCACCTCTTAGCTACACCATTATGTTGAGGAGTACCAGGCATCATGTACATTGAAGATTACATATCTAGATTGGGAAATGCTTGATTCCCACTGATTTTCAAGTTGTGGAGATGAGCAATGGGTCATATATGTCCTTGATTCTTGGGAGATCTTTCCTTACAACAGCAAGTCCACTTGTTGATTTACCAAACAAAAGGATCGCTTTCTCTAACATCGACAAAAAGATCTTCTACAATGCCATCTGAGATAATGATGGTGTCCAACATGGCTCTTATGTTGCCATAAATGATGTGAAGAAGCTCGATGTTATGCCAACAACAGAACCTGACGATAAGAATGAGGTTAATGAAGTCTTAGATGGATACACTCATTTTTATTTGAGGAAGTCCAAGAAGGTCAATAAGAGAGAACCCAAAAAGCAAAAAAGTGGTGGGAGATTCTCATATAACTTTGATACTGCAGAGATGTGTTGTAACACAATTGAGTATAAGCTAAAGTGCAAAGGAACGCCAAGGCCTTTCTCAAAAGTCAAAGCCATCATCACTCCAAAGTTTAAAGAAAAAGGTCAAGAAGGTGTGAACGGTATGCTAAGAAGGGTTTTGCAGCTGAAAATAACTGATTGAGGAGCTTGTTCTACAGAAAGTTATCATTGCTTCTCTAAAACGCAGCAGAAATCAGTTTTGGAGATGCAGAGGTCGATCGATCCATCTTCAGGATCGATGGATCCCCGATGCAAAACCACAATTCCAGAAAACAAACCATCCTCGCAGATTGATCGATTCACAACCAGATCGATCGATCCCAATGCCCTGAAGAAAATTCTTGATAAAATCTATCGCGTGGTGTGGTGAGATGATCGTTTGGGTACTAATAGGAGCGAGCTGAAAGCTCCAAAGTACATTATGTTAGGATGAGGAGTGAGCAGTGATCATATGAGGTTCAACAGCACAAAACAAGAGGATTATCCTTCCCAAAAGGATCCGCGCTTGAAGTTCACAACAAATGGATCGCACCTCGAACCACCTCTACCACACCCTGATCTGAACGAGGAAGTCTCTAATCCTTCTATGGATTCTCATCACGTTTAGGCGTCATTACAGTCAGGCTCTTGATATTAAACAAGCGCTTACGGGGGCAGCCCACATGTTTTTATTTTCCTTTCTTTTTCATTATTTGTGTTTTTCAGGCTTTATTCAGGTGTCACCACTTACAGAACCACTTTATTCAGGCTTGTGTTTTTATTAGGCATCATTACAGTCGGGTTTCCTCCTTTCCTTGAATTTTATTTCACAGTGGGACGTAGTGGAGTAAGTCTAGGAGAAGGGTGATTCCTTGTTGACTAACATTGTGTTTTATCGAGTCTAAACCTTTGGAAACTTTATATTGTTCTTGGATACTATCTAGTGTTGACTAACTTTTTAACAAGAGTTCTAATAGTGATTGTTCTCAGAATAAGAAAATTAGAAACACCATCAGTGGATCGACTTAATCCAAAGTTTCCTATATTTTAAAAATCTGAATGATCTAACGTTGACTCTATCTTATAGGATCTTTAACACTGACTTAAATTCTCACTCATTCGGAGTTCAACTTTATCTATTTACCACCCTTTTCAGAACTCCGAATGGCGAAACTCATCTTTATCTTGATACGACACCTTACCTTATCCATTCATTCAGATCACATGCCTATGTTACATCATCTTCATGTGCTATCATGTGAAAAAACTATGGAGTATGCAGACCGACACATCTTTCTATTCTAAGGATCTCTGGTATTATTTGATGTTCTCTTTACGTATTTATACACGTTTTGAGTTTCTCTTTGGTGCATAATTGTTGACTAACCGGTTCCAACTTCTCCTTCTCAGAAACAAAGAAAAAAACATCAAAAAAATAAAAATAAAAATAGAAAAAACTAATGTTGCATAGATTGACTAATCCAAATCAGGATCGATCAATCCTTTGAAGAACAAGAAAAAAAAAGAATAAAACGAGAAGGGAAAGAAGACAAAGAAAAAACCAGAATAAAGTCTGTTTAGAGTCTAATGTGTTATCTTATGCACCAAAGCAACTCAGTTAGGAATTTATAGAGCGTTACAATGATTTCAAGGTTCGTGAGGTTGTGTATCAACATTTGGTCCTAGTCTCCCTGTGATTTTGCATAATGATTTGCATCCATCATCATCAACAGAGCATAATCACTTTGGCTACCATTAAATAGCCTTCCATTCCATGAACTTTTGCTATTGATATTTCCTTTGTGAGACTACACTTAGAGATTATCAATGAATGTTAAAGGGTCAACAATGGAGCTTTCAAATATTCTTTAAGATCGCGAAAAACAGAGTACGGTAATGATCACTATGCTTATGGTAAAGTACATGTAGTACTAACTGGTTCTTGATTTGTTTTAAGTTCTTAAGGATTGAAAGTTCAATGAGGTGGAGTCTAAAGGAGTGTGTAAGTTTTCATGTTTTCAAACCTTTCTTTTGTATTAATTTCTTTACATTGTTCTTGCTTGAGGACAAGCAAATGTTCAAGTCTGGGGGGATTGATGTGTCATGGTTTTAGTCAATTTCATCCATTGATTCCTATGTTTTTAGTGTCTTTTATGAAGTATAGGATAGGTTTTATGTTCTTTTGGTTTTGTTATTAGTTGTTACAGATAAAGGAAGATTTGGATTTGCTTTAGACATTTTAAACCTTCAAAAGTCACAAGAGATGCATAAGAGATCGACCAGTTCAAATATAGATCAACCAGAACAAAAGGAGGATCAACAAGACTGATGTTTTAACAGGAGTTGCACATTTTGAAGAATGGATCAACCGATCCTAATGAGATTGACCAATCCGCGATGCATATTTTCCCCAATTTCCAGCCAACATAGGAACCAAATTTATGGCTTTCTTATCTTATATAAATAGTATTGCTCGACCCCAGAGCAGTTAACAACTTGCCTTTATTTCTTTTTTTTTTTTGTTTCATAGCTAAGGGATAAGAAATCTCATCTCTTCAAGAAGTGCTTTTCAAACCCTTGTTAAACTGATATCGGTATTTGGATTTATTATATGCAATCATTTTACTCATATATTATGATTTCATCTACTATGTCTGAGTAATCCACCTGTTGAGTTTATGGTTTGTTCACAGGAATTCGATGATCGATTAGGTTTAGGTTATTTAAACTAGGGATTTAACTTTAGTGTTCTTCATCTTTGTGTTCTCAATGCTTAAATTAGCTTGATCACCTAGCTTATGATCTGTAGGTTTGATCTATGCGCCGAAAGCGAATGTTAGGTTACCATAATCAACAGTAAATGAGCTTAGACAGGAATAGTCAATTGAAGTTGAAGTTATATGTCTTTTTGAACTTTATCGTGACTTGTTTAGATTGCTGGCATGTTTATTTAGTGACTACATATTAGTACTACTAGGAAATCCTGGATATCCGTGTTTAGATAGTTAGTGCGTGGAAGTAGGCTGGCTTTATAATAGTGTTTCGAGTTCTAGAATGGTTCCCTAAAAATCCCTAGTTAGTTAGATAGCTTAATGGATCATTGATACCTGCGGCATTCCCTCTGTCCAGCGTATTTTGCCATACATTTACATCGTTATAATTGACTGTTTTTACATTCTGGAATCGTGACAATCGAAACCATATTTATGGCCTAGGTTTACTTGTTGCATCATAACTTGCCATGCAACTGTGGTCTCTGTGGGATTTGACCCTAATCTTTACTACATCACACAATTGTGTACTTGCTGATTAAGAAGGTTAAAAACTGAGACATCAAGACACCCTTCAAGATCTATATGACACCCACTGTCGAAGATCAATCCATACGTCCCAATACCTTCAATTTGTGCCTTTATCCTGTTTTTCTATGAACAAGTATTCAGCTCCTCTTATGGGCTGGACTGAAGTGAATCATTCTTAATATGAGACACATGAGTAGTAGCTCCACTATCCAACAACCAAGTATTTTTAGGCACTTTGATAATGTTCAATTCAGAGGAAACATAAATATGTTGCAAACTTTTCTTATCAAACCAAGATGTTCTTTTAAGACAAGCTTTCCTAAAGTATCCCATGTTTTTGCAAAAGAAACACTTCTTCACCTTATGGATTTGACTTTAAGGTCCTTTCACGAAAGTTTTATCCTTGTTTCTATCTTTTCTATGTTGGTTTGTTTTTAGACTGTGAATCACAAAATCATGGATTCGTTGAGACCAGTCAAAATTTTTTATAGTTAGCTCATTCATGAGATTTCCTACAATTAACTTATTAGCCAAATTTGATTGAAAATACTCTTTAATTTTCTCTATGAATTTTCTCGCTTTCTCTGCCGTATGCATATATGGCTAAATACTTTCTGACATCATCATTCTGATAAGATTCAAACTCAACCAGTTAGATCACTCATAAGTCTCAGAGCGAGACTTTTCAATTTCGGAGCTATCTTCTGATGGAGAAGGAATCTACAATCATTTTCGTGGTGTTTTCTATTTTGAAAAGATACAGATCTTTATTGTTTTTGTCTTATGAGAAAACTAATGAATATCTCTTTTCATTACACCAATATATATATATATATATGTGTGTGTGTATGTGTGTGTATTGCACCCTTTCATCATATGGTTATAATAACCGCCACTTTTCGATGCATAAATATACTATATATATATATAATACTATACATAATTTAGACGACAGAAGAAGGTTATCCATACACCCGAATTCTAATGCCATTAATCGAAACCGATCTATCACGGTGTTGTTATTTATATTAGAATCTTTAATTTTAATATGAAGTTAATCTTTGCATTAAACAGAGAGATACATATGTCATAAAAGAATAAATATTTTTATATTTCAACAAGGAACCTATCAGTTCATATCAAAATGATGGATTATTATATGAAATCAACTTTACCATCACAAAATCTCATGTCAAATACTTATTCGGAAGAGTCACAAAGCATTCAAACGGTTATGTGAAACCCTATATGAAAAATATGGCTTAGAAAAATCGAAACACTTAAGCCTTGATAAGAGTGTTGTAGTATTCCTAATCAGTTGTGACAAAAATGACATGTAATGTGATGTTGCACTAAGGTTTGACCATTCACAAGAGACTATTTGGCAAAATATCCATGATGTCCTTAAAGAAATGGAACAAATGGATATAGAGTATATACGTCCGTGAGAAGCCAAAAAGCTTATAGGTATCTCTAATCGTTTGCAAGGAGATACAAGATATTGACATTATTTTAACAGATTTGTTGGTGCACGTGATGGAACATATGTACCAGTTATGGTGACACCAGGTCGAGAAGGGCTTTGATTTATAAAAAAAAAGAATTGCAAGCCTCAATGTTTTGGCTATGTGCAGTTTTGACATGTTTTCACATGCTATTTTCAGAATGGTAGGATATGCCATAATGCACGAGTAATGGTGACTGCGCTACAAGATCATATGATGAAACATACCTCAAGAAAGTAAGTATTATCTTGTAGATTCTATATATGCTAACAAGCGTTGATATTAGCTCCATATCGAAAGGAGCAAATGAGTGACACAAAATATCATGACCTCCTCAAAAAATTAAAAAAATATATAATAAGAGGCATGCGTCCTTACGTTCCATGATAGAACGAACATTTGGCATATGAAAAAAAGAGGCTCCTTAATGAAGTTTTTAGATATGACATCATCAAACAGAGAAGTGATATTCAATGCAGTGGATCAACATAATTTTACTCATGAGTTTAATATTAGAGATTCTGAATTTGATAACATTGATATTGACAATGATGTCGTAAAAAGACAAAATATTGGGAATGATGAGCAAGATGAGAATGATGGTGGCACGAAGTGGATATTTTGGATTTTAATAGAATTTATGATCCGCTTCCTTATATTTGGATAAGTATTTTTCCGATCCATATCCGTTTTGTAACTTACCAGATATCCGCTAAAATCCGGATTATTAGTCGGATATACGATATTGTCCGTTAAAGTTTAAAAGTAGTTAATTAAAATAAATATAGAAAACTTAAAAATTTAATCTCTAAGAGGCAATATTTCATATGTATATATATATATATTTATCTTAATTTATTAAATTTTAATATTTCATTTATTAATTTGATAAATAAAAATTCATAAAATGTGCATATAAATCTGAAAGGAATGAATGGAAAAAATAGTATGTCGTATCAAGGGAGAATTCATATAACATTTTTTTGGGTTTTTTAGGAAGAATGCCATGACTCTCACTTTTTCCAAACCAAATACCACTTTTTTTTTAACTCTTTTCAACTCTACCTTTTCTTCAAACTGAAAAGATGATTGTGGCCACAAGCATCTCTTCTCTTTTCTCTATCTATTTCACCACTCACATTCATTTCTCCTTCTTTCTTTCTTCGTCTCTCCTTATTTCTCTCTCTCTTCTTAATCTCTTCATCGTCTTCTTCTTCTCCTTCTTACTTTTTTTTTATTATTTTTTTCTTCTTCAACAATTTTTTTACTTCAGATTTTCCCTTTAAGTTTCCAATTATATTTTACCCAGATTTTTTGTTTCTTTGTCCACAGCACAACTCAATGTTGATGGTCATGATTTATGGCGGTTTCAGTTTATAGATTTCTGAGTTTATAGATTTCTGCATTTTCAAGAACATCTAACAAACATTCACATGCGTTGTGTCTATCGGAGTAGATTGTTGTCCATCTCAAATATAAGTGTGTTTGTTTGGTTGACATTCTTATCCATCAACATTTAATTGTACGTTTGATTTTGGTTTTATGTTATTAATTTTTTTAAAATTGGTTTGTGTGCACGTTTGATCTTGGTTTTTATGCATAACATTTTTTGCATGTTTGCTCTTGGTTTTTATGTACAATTGATTTGCATATTCTCTTAATACTACATTGTGATATCCCACGGTGGACAAATCAGATTGTTTGTCTACATTATCAAATCTCGTGGACAACCACCTTGCACACACATAGAAAACATGAAAGATAGTTTGGTCAAATCATTAAACTCTATGCCACAACAAAATGACATTTTTGAAAGACCAATCTGAAAATGACATTTCTAAAAAGTCAATCAGCCTTTGTGGCATTTTCTGTAATAAACTATTTTTTTTGTTTTCATGATCGGTACAACCTTTTTTCATGTTGAAAAAAATAATTCCAATTTGAATAAAGTGAATAAATATAAATGAATGGATAAAGAAAAACAGTTTTCCTGATTATATAACCACTATATAATGTATCTATGTAATTATATATATATATATATATATATATATATATTCTAGTATTTGTGATGCTCATTTTTAACGGATATTGATTTTTGGTATTTGCTTTGTAGAATTACAGATATCCAATATTTTCAAAATTGAATCAAAGTGATAGCACATCAAAGCGAATCTAAAGGATATTTTGCCCAGTTCCACTAAATTGGCATGGATCTCGACCTTGTGGTAGATGAAAACTTTAATTTTTTATTAACTAACTAATATATATATATATATATATTATCTCAATGTATTTATAAGTTTTTAAATATAGAAAATTATATATTGTTTTTATCAATTCTTCTCATTAACTATCAATCACGTAATTTTTGTTCTCTTGTCTTTTACTCCAAGTACTCTAATTATCAAATTTTCTTTCATTTAGATTTAATTCCTCTAAGTCATATATAATAGTTGAAGGAAACTCTCAATTGATTGACACTTCATCTTTTGTGAACATATGAAAATTTGACATGTATCCAATTATTAATTCTATATAAAAAATTAATTAATCTGATTTTAATTATTTTAAAGTCATTAAAACATAAAATTTCAAATTTAATTTTTAAAAAACCATAAAGCTAAAAATTAGATAATACAAGACTTTAACTTATTGTATATTTTCACCATATTTTTACACGTTTACTAATATTTTTCATTATTGTTTTCAATTATATTTAAATAGTTACAATGACATTAGTTTCTATGATAAATCAATTTATTATGTATTTTTTGCTCTATACTTCTATATAATAAATCAAATCAATATATTAGTTTTTTGTGTCTATTTTTAACAAATTTGTTGGCCTTCTTTATAGATAAACAGTGTATCTCAATCTTTTATATCTTGTAGTAAAAAACTAATTTAGATAATTATATCTCAAATATATATTATATATTTTTTACGGCAAATAAATTATATTAATTTGAAAAAACAATGTCATAGTACAAATGGTTTGTTAACCAAATAGGTGGATAAATACAATCTGAAAAGAAAATACGATTTGGAGGTCCATTTCTAGCCAGTAGATGGGCTGCTTCATTGTTGCTTCTTAAAACATGTGTGAAAAATATTTTCTCAAACTTACTTCTCCATGTTTTAATATCCTTACATATATTTATAATTGAAACTTCCTCATGATCACTTGTCATAGTATTAGCAAGTATTTGGCGATTACCTTCAAAACTAACATTTTTATAGCCTTTAATCCAAACTATTTGAAGTGCTACTAATAGAGCTTTACTTTCATCTTCTAGATGTAACGATGTATAATTAAGGTTTGAAGAACCCCAATATTTTGAGACTCCATTTTTATCACGGAGTATCCATCGACAAAAAGCTTGATTATTCGTTTAGTTGAAAGAGGCATCATAATTTCATTTTAATCAATCATTAACAGGGTAAATCCATGCATTATGATGGTGAGATGTAGTTACCTTTTTTGGTGAATTATTATTTTAAATCTATTCATGGACATCCGAGTTAGCTATGTCAATATCATTCTTTGGAATTATTAATTTTTTACTAAATAATAAATCATTCCTTGATTTCCAAATCCACCACATAACCCAGAGTGGTAGTAATTTTTGTGACTTTTTCAAATTCCTATCATTTTGCAATTGGAGAAAAAAATTAATATTTTTGTCAACATTATATGTTGGCCTGAATTGGAACACAAATGGTAATTGTGTTAATCTCCACGTTTGACGAGAAATAAGACAAGTAAATAGAAGATGATTAATCGATTCATCATTCCCACAACATCCTTTGATAAGATACGCCAAATGAAGTATTTTAGTTTAGGCATTATTGGTAGTTTCCATACTTGATTTTTAATTTCTGGATTTCCATGTGGTGCCAACAAAGGTTGTTGATGGATATTATTCATTTCTCTTGCTAATATATATCCCGTTTTAACTGAATAGTGACCATAAGACGTTAAATTCAAAATGATCTTATCTTCTTCTTCCGTCTGCGCTAAATATATCCTTCATACTTGTTCATAATCTTCAGCTGTAAGAGCAGCATCCAACGCTTCTTCATTCCATATTGTGCTTTCCTAGAGATTTGATCAAATCGCTGACCAACATCTCATTATTTCCTCCTCTTGGTTTCACCGGTCTTAGAGGGTTCGATGGAATCCATTTATCCTTGAAAACTTTAGTAGATCATCCATTCTCGATAGCTTAATCCCCACTAATATTGATGACCATCCAAAAGATTGGTATGGTCGGGATTTTGCATCAAATAAATGATCATCTCTACAATAACGAGATTTAAATAGTTGGTAAATAGACTATTCGGGAATTTTAGTTATCTCTATGCTTTCTTGGCTAAAAGAACATCATTAAATTGTTCTAAGTTGTGAAACCTAGTCCACCATCTTATTTTGATAATAGTAACTTTTTCCATGCAATCCAAGGTATTTCCCGTTAAATAAAACATATATGAAAAAGAAAACCTACACATATACGCGGGAATTAGTCTACTTACTCTTAATTACTCTTATATTTACGAACCACTCATATATTAAAAATCAGTTTGCATTTGCAGTGATATATTTATTTATTTTTCTTTTCTATCTCTTTGTAACAAAAAAAAACAAAAACAAAATCTTTTATAATAGTGGCATGTACGTAAATACTTAGAAAAAGTGATAAGTAATGTAACTCAATTCTAATGTCCCCAACCGAAAAGCAAGGTTCAATCAATGAAATGTTTAGCCATTTTTGAACTATATGTCAAAAAGTCAAAAATCAAAAAGCCAAAGGTTTCATTTCATATTCGCTGCACGATTCTGTTTTACAGTATTTCCATCCTTCTATATATTACCGACACTAGTAGTCTAGTAGTAGATAGCCCATTACCTATTTTGGTTTTCAAAATGTATTTTTTTTTAATGTGCAAAGCCTAGATTCCACGTTATCCCATGTAAAATCTCAACTGAAATTATGTGTATTTGTTTTCAGTAAATACCTTACATAAAATTTTTTATTGGATACTGAATGACGTTTCATAATACTATAAGTATATTGCTTTTTCAAAAAATTAAAAACTACATAAGTACTTTAGCAAAAAAAAAATATAATAAGACAAGGTTTCCTAAATGCTAACGTGAAATATTATTTATAGTGATAACATTAGATCCTCAATATGATCTTATCACAATGTTTGTATAAATACCTTGCTATGTGAATCTAATACAGCAACACATTCGACACTATTATTATCTTTGCCATGGTATCAAAGCCGAAATAATTTGTTCACAATCCAAACTCTTTCTTTCTCCTTTTCTTCCGTTTTTCAATTCTCTAGTTGTTTTCGTATTTTTCATGTTGTTTTATCATGAGTGAATCAAGCGAACTATCAGATCATGATTAAACGACTTCTAAACCAAGAGAAACACTTGTTTCTCCTTATTATTTGCACCCTTCTGATCATACATGGAAGTTCAGATTCCTATTCTACTTACTAGTGACAACTATGGACGTTGGGCGAAGCTTCTATTTAATTCGCTTCACACGAAGAAGAAGCTCTATTTTTTCGATAGCTATCTTCCTCGAAAGTCCTCTAACTCTCAAGCTGCAGAGAACTGGAACATGGTCAACTCTATGTGTATTGGCTGGATCTATAGCAATATTGAGCCGCGATTGCGATAGTCGGTCTCTCTGGTTCAAAACACCAAGCTTATGTGGGACGGACTTAATCGGTATTTCTCTGTAAGTGATGGTACTTATGATCATCAACTGCGGGCTGATTTTTGGTGGCTCGCAAGCAAAATAGACAAACAGTGGAGAATTACTTTGGACGACTCAAAGTTCTATGGGATGATATCGCAGATTTTAATTCTGCGTTTGAATGTTGATGTACAGATAGCAACTGTGAGGCTATGATCAGATATGAAAAACATTGTGAGAATGTGCGTATGCATCCATTTCTCATGGGGCTCGACAACAGCAGGTTCGGCACGACACGATATAATCTCCTCAGTCTACAAACTGACTTTAATCTTGATATGGTGTACTCGCCAATTGTTAAGGATGAACGATGATACATGTTATAGCATACATGATTCTTTATTTTGGTGTTTTGTCTTTTTCTTTTTAGTATTGGTTTTAAGAGTTTTTCTTTTCACATTAGGTTTTGATATTTCCTTTTTACACAATGTATTCTATATACGGTCTCTTCTTCTTAATGAAAGAAACAACTTCCAAAAATTAACCAAATTCTCTAAGAGAGACTTGGGTTAAGAGGAAGCATAGCTTTTATATCTTTCTACTTTCAAGCTATAGCTACGGGTCCAGTTACTAGATCTAAGTCTAAGGCTTTTGCTCATAACAATTTGGTATCAGAGCCCACCGATTCGAAGGGAGGGGGTCAAACCGTATCCGTTCAATTCACGTAAATTCTAAAGATGATAGAGAGGATGGACACAATGATGGAAGATCTGAAGAAGGAATCAAAGAAAGAGATCAGTGAGAAGTTGTCTCCAATCCACGCAACGATTGGCGAGCTCCAAGAGGCAATAACAACACAAAAATTAGTTTTAGAAGCTACTGCAGCCATAGTAGAAGAAGAACAAGAGCAAAACAGGGCAGAGGTGGCTGAGCTTCGAAAAGAACAAGCCGCACTTCTAGAAAATCTGACGATAGAACCAGCAGCTTTGAAAAATACCACTGGAGAAACCTCTACTATTGATGGGAAATCTACTTTTGGTTTTTAGACAAAATAAACACAGCGATTTGTATCTCACTTCTCAGAGATACGCATGGGAGTTTGCTGCATGTAATAGTGAACAAAAGATGGCTTCGACGGAAGGTCCATGGATGTCTCGCTCATAGGGCAGGGAGTGTGGTCATCGGCGAGTTGATGGTGGTGGAGACTGGCTGGTTGGACCAATTAGAGCATCATTCTATGAAAAGCAATCAGGCCTAGCGCATGACGACTTCTCAACAAGAGAAGGAATTTCAGGAAAGAGTGGTTGTGACATAAAGGGGGGGGGGGTCGAAGTACGGGTTTAAAGATGTGTGCGATACCATCATCAAAGATAGAATTTCCACCATATGATGGAGCTACAAATGCCGCAGAGTGGCTGCAGAAGTGCAAAGATTATTTTGAAGACCAAGGTGTCTTCAATGATGATGCGCGAATTCACCAAGTAACCTTCATCTTGACTGGACAAGCGTATCACTGGCATAACAATTTGAGAAGGCTAGCTTGGGCTCAATTTAAAAGGATTTGCAAGAGTCGTTTTAGGAGAGTTGATGCAGTGAATCAAGTTAGGGAGCTTTGTAATTTAAGATACACCAAAACTATCGAAGAATACTGCAATCAGTTCGAATAATGTCTTGGTAGGCAGACAAGACTCATTGGTGACAAACAATTATGGGAGTTTTGTGCAGGGCTAATCGACAATTTTCGAAAGGAAATAGAATATCTCCGCCCAAGACAATTTTTGAAGCTATGGAGTATGCACGGGGTAATGACTACAAGATTGATGGCGATAAACAGACAAGGAAGATTGGAGAGCATCTGGCCCCTGCATCACGAAAATCTATTCCATTAGTTAGGCCAATGATGACAAGAAACTGTGTGGTTCACAGTGGAAAGAAGGAGAAACTTCGCTGCCTCAACAAACATAAGCAAACGATTCTCTTCAAAAGCAGTTATGGAAGAAGTTGACTAGTGCAGAAACAGAGGACCGACGACCTAAAGATCTATGTTTCAATTGTGATGAGTTTTTCACACCAGGGCATGTATGCAAACCAGTGCTTTTTTTACATCATGCCAGTTATGGACGGTGATGATAAAGAGGACGAACCATTTGAGGAGGAGAACCTGGTGGAATATGTGGGAGGAAATGGAGAAGTTACTTGAGCATACCTGGAGTTGGAGCTGAGGACAAGCTCCTTGTGGACGAGAGGAGTAATGATACACGTGATAGTATAACATGATTTTCTATTTTGGTGTTTTGGTCTTTTTCCTTTTAGTAATGGCTTTCAGAGTTTTCCTTTTCACATTAGGTTTTCATATTTCCTTTTTACACAATGTATCATGGCCTATATAAGGTCTCTTCTTCTTAATGAAAGAACTAACTTCCAACAATTAACCGAATTTTCTAAGTGAGACTTGGGTTAAGAGGAAGCTTTACTTTAGTATTTTTCTACTTTCAAGCTATAGCTACGGGTCCGGTTACTAGATCTAAGTCTCAAGATTTGGCTTATAACAAACGACATCTTCATGCAACTCGCATTTCTGAAGATAGAGGAGCTGGTCTTGGCTTCTCAGCTTATACGGGACCTTAACTGCATCATGTTTTGCCAACAAAAGCACCAAGTGTATGCATTACGGATGTTTAGGACATGATGTGAGTGGTTGCTTCCAGCTGCACGGCTATCCAGGCAGGTGGACTGAAAATAGGAAGTCACCGCATAGAGCAGGTGGTAGAGGACGAGGCTCGGAGACCTTTACTTGTGGCAGAGGATGTGGCACAAACTCCTGCCTCAACAATCTCCAAATAGATCTCACACCCGCTGCGAGTACCTCGGGGAACACCTGCTGCGAGTTCTCTGGCAACGTTCATGAATAATCAGAAGAATAGACCTTCTGATAAGCTATCTGGTAAGAAAGAAATAACTTATTTTGATTGGAACAGAGAGTCGTTATGATGTGATAATCGACTCTTCTGCATCTCACCACATGACATAAGATATTTAATCTCCTAACTAATCTTGTTTCCATTAATCCTTGTGCCATTTTGATGCTGACATTGACCTTAACACCCAAGAGGATGACTCCCACTCCGTACTGGAGGTTAGAGAAGGTCACATGATACGAGCCAAAATCTACAGAACTAAGGAGAAGGTTCAATCTAGCTATACAAGAAATTGTGAGTTCCTTAGAGATAGGAGAAGCCAACAGGTCCAAACCAACCATATGCGAGGAAGAGCTTGCTGAAGCATTCACTCAGCTAAATCTAGAACAAACCCTAGTTATCGACTCTTCTTTGGCAGGTGAAAAGATTTTTACAAGTGAGGAAAATGTATTGAAGCTTCAAGAAGCGCACAAGTCTAGTCTCAGCTCCAATGAAGAACAAGAGAGTCAAGGGCGCACTCAAGGCATCAAAGACGTGAGAGAGCCTCTAGAGAATGATCAAGTCATGCAAGAGAAGCCCCAAGAAGATTTCTATATCAAAGAACCAATTCATCAAAGTGAAGCACAAGAAATGGTTCAAGAAAGCTCTGATCACTCTCAAACGTGTCCAGGTAAGTTTTATTCAATATTTAACACATTTGAAAGTTCTAGCAGCATCAACAACACTTAAAGACTTCATCAAAACGACCCAGCTGAAGAGAAACAAGTTGCTTAAGTAGTTTCCTTATTCAGTTTTTTTTTTTTTGTTTAAAAACCCTAATTTTTACTTTATTTATTGTTGTTGCGTTTTATTTGCTTCCTTGCTGCGTTTTACCTTTAAAACTTGGTCCTAGGGCTAGCTGAAGGACTCTTATAAAGTCCCCCTGCAGCTGTGTATTTTTGGTTACCTTTTTGTTTAAGAAAATAACATCGTTTTCTTCACCTCTTTCTCCTCGAGTGTTCTTGAGAGATTAAGGTTCTTTGCTTTGTCTTGTTGAGTGATTCTTCAAGGATTAGTGTTTTTACTGTAACAGAGACCAATCACAACTCTGTGGTGCACCTTAATCTGCAATATAGCCCCTCAAATTGATACCACATGAGAGAAGCGCTCACCATCGTGTTAGATTTCCATCTTCCATCATCAACTCTTCATCAAGTGAGAAGCGGCCGCCAACTTATAAAGCCACCACCTTTATCTTGCATCACATCTCGTTACCAAAAAATGCCATATGGCATGGGACATTGGATCTCGGTGGTCGTTTGATTTTTCACAAAGGGTATATGAAGTTTGTGTTCCAGCAAAACAAACAAATGATGTTTTCCCTAAAACTTCTAATAAAACTGATTCATCTTTGGTTTAATTCATTGCGACCTATGGATCCATGTCAGACTTCTGCGTCTTATGGCAGGCGGTATTTTCTAACCATCTTTGACGATCATACTCACGCGGTTTGGACTTTTCTACTTCTCGAAAATCAGAGATCTCAACTGCTTTAAAGAACTTATGTGCCTTTGTGGAAGGGCAATTTAACAAGAAGATTAAGACTGTTCGTAGTGACAATGGTATGGGATTTACATGTCTCTGTGCATTTTTCTTGGAACAAGGTGTTATTCATCAAACATCATTTTTCTATACGCCTCAACAAAACGGTCGGGTTGAGTGCAAGCACCGTCATATAATAAATGCTGCAAGATCCTTGATGTTTCAAGAAAGCTTATTGGTTCGGTTTTGGGGAAAGGTGTTACTCACAGCCACATATTTGATCAACCATACACCTTCCATTATTCTATATGGTTTGACATCTTACGAACTTCTATACGGTGCGCCTCCAACTTATGACCAGTTGCGGGTTTTTGGTTCCTTTTGTTTTTCTCGCCAAATTCAACGAGATAAGTTTGAAGAACATAGCACTCGATGTGTTTTTCTTGGGTATGATTTCGGGAAAAAAGGATGGGTTATGATGGACCTCGAGACGGAAACAAAATTTGTCTCCCGTGATGTTACCTTTCAAGAAATAGTTTTTCCATTTGCTACGCAACCAACCCTGTCCTCGTTTTTTTAACTGAGCTCCATCTGGCTATGTTTGACGATGAGGCTCTAGCTGATCATTCTTCGGTGCCTTTGACGATAGGGGGAGTCATGCCTGTTGACTTTTCAACTCCTGTTTTACTAACTGATTCAGACTCTGTTTCTAAACTATATATTGTACATCCACCTACTGTTCTTTGTTGTAGTACGCAACAACGTACTGAATCAATTCTTTTTGCTCTATATGTAACGTATGTAGCACAAATATCTTGAAGAACCCATTACTGTTCCTACCTCATTTTTCTCTCAACAGTCCTCAAGTAAGTGCTCGTATCCCTTAGCCAACTTTGTATCTTGTCATCGGGTTTCTCCTTCTCAACAGGCTTTTCTGGCCTCTGTGATGAGTAATGTTGAGCTGCGTATGTACGATGAGGCTTATCAGATAGAAGTCTGGTGTGATGGCATGAAAGATGAGGTAGGAGCGCTTGAAACAAGTGGTACATGGGATATTACGACACTACCCAAAGGCAAGAAAGCAATTGGATGCAAATGGATGTATCGTATCAAGTTTAACTTCGATGGAACGATATCTCGCCATAAGGCATGGCTGATTATTCTTGGGAATAGACAAAAAGAGGGCACTGATTATAACAAAACTTTTGCTCTGGTTGTCAAGATGAAGACTATCTGAATACTTTTGAAATTTTTTGCTTCAAAAGATTGGGAAATCTATCAAATGGATGTTCACAACGCGTTTTTTCACGGCGATCTCAATGAAGAAGTGCATATATGAAGCTCCCACCTGGTTTTTGCTCATATGATCATAATGCAGTTTTCAAGCTGAAGAAATCATTGTATGGTCTCAAACAGGCTCTTCGGTGTTGGTTTTCCAAGCTCTATACTGCGCTTCATGAATTTGGGTTTCGACAGAATTTTGAGGATTACTCCATGTTCATGTATTCGACTGGTGCATCGGTTTTCTACGTCCTGGTGTATGTTGATGATCTGTTAATTGGCGGGAATAATTCTTCGCATATTTTGAAATTTTAAGAGTTATCTAAGCAAGTGTTTTCATATGAAGGATTTGGGGCATCTAAAGTATTTTCTCGGCATTGAGGTTTCACTTGGCAAGGCTGGGATTTATTTATCGCAACGAAAGTAAGCACTCGATATAATTGAAGAATGTGGGTTACTTGGAGCAAAACCAATGGCTGGCTGTGTTGCGTGTTCTGAGATACCTAAAACGCCCTCCTGGTCAAGGCGTGCTACTAAGTTCAAACAGTGACCTCTCCATCTCTGCTTATTGTGATTCCGGCTACGCCACATGTCCTCTTACTCGCCGGTCTCTCACTGGTTACATGGTTATGCTCGGTTATTCACTCGCCTCGTCGAAGACGAAGAAATAGGAGACCGTGTTATGATCTTTGGCTGAGGCTGAATATAGATCAATGGCGGATACCTACTACGAGTTACAGTGGATAAAGGCGACGATGGAGTCCTTAGGTATCAAGCAAGACAAAACTATTGATCTATATTGTGATAATAAGGTTGCGATTCACATTTCAACAAATCCTGTTTTTTATGAGCGAACTAAACATGTTGATGTTGATTGTCATTTCATTCGAAACGGTGTTATGGCAGGAATTTTAGCGATGAAACATGTTTCAACAACATAACAGTTGGCTGACATATTCACCAAAGGGCCCGGGTGTTACCAATTTCGTTATGTACTTGGAAAGATGGGTTTTCGGGGATCTTCACTTTCCATCTTGAGGAAAAGTATTAGAATATGTACGATTATATTAGATAAATGCTAACATGAATACTCTTTATAGCGATAACATCAGATCCTCGACACAATCTTATCACAATGTTTTGTGTAAATATCTTGCTATGTGAATTTAATACAACAACACATTCTAGACTATAATTATCTTTTTGGTAATTTTTCTTTACTAAACATATTATTTTGATTTCACTGATTAGCTATACATAATACTATTTTGTGGGAATTATACATGTTGAAGTTGATTTTTTCACCAATAAAACTTGCAAAAACATTTATGCGATGCTAGATACCAAGTATAGGTTTCGAAAATTTTCTATTAAAAACAAAATGGGTAGTTCAAATAAGTGATAAGTTTGAACATGACCAAGTTAAATGAATAATATAATTTATCAACTTCTAAAACCAACAAAAAAAGGTTTAAGATTTTTTTTTTAAATGAAATATATTTATATATTATACTTGAGTATTATATATATATATATTTTCTAGTACATAATATTATTAAATTCAAGAATTTTCACTTGTCGATTGGACTTTTCGAGATCCTGCTCCTTAATGTCTTTGGGGAAATTAAGACTTACCGACCTCGACACTCTTAAAATTTTACTTTGGATATCTTTTGTTTCATTATTTAATGTTATGGTTTCTTTTTTGGTTTTACAGTAACAATAAGGAATGAATTTATAACAATAAGGGATGAATTTATAACAATCAGGAAACCCGAACTACGTCTTAGATGTTCTTGGCCCTGCATGTTCTTTCACGTTCTCTCCATTTACTATTTAAAAAAATAGTTTTTGGTAAATTTCTAATTTTTCTATGTCCTAAGTCCTACGAAACTATAACAATTGTTAAGTATAAAAGATGTTGGGTTTACAATTTACATTAACAAAAAATAAATACGGGTTTTGAATCCTTGAGGCTTATATACCAGTCAAGAACCAAAAATTACAATATCAGAGTATCTTGAAACAATAACATGAGAATATATCTGAACTGTGGTATTTTCTGCCTTGCGTAGCAAGTCACTTGAATTCATATATTAGAAAGTTAAATTTTTTTGGTAATAGATACTCCTACTATAAACAAAACTAGTTTAATTTATTTGCAATATTAGAATATATCTAACCAGCAAGTGTGAAAAGAAGCATGTTATTCTGACTTAAGCTTCATGTGAAATTATTATAATAAATTGGCTTTCATGTGTAAATTAGGTATCCATTTTTTGTTTTTTGAGCTAAGATAGGTATGAGGTATCCAATTATAAAGTCAATCTTGGACTGAAAAATCACAAGGCTCGAGAACATTTTAAATCAGGATGACTAAGCACACGAAATTTCTTGGTGATGGTGCTTGACGCCGATAAGTCTAATGGTGACTAGCGACTACAGAACATACAGTATAAAATAAATGGATTAGAAAGAATGAGTATGTTAAGTATAGAATAGGTAAGATATTAACAGAACTGTCACATGAGTCGGTCCGCATTTATCTGGCTTGTTTTATGGGAGGCAAATTGTTTTTTCGACTATAACGGATCAGCCGCTAGGACCGCAATTTTTTAATCTACATTTATGTCCATTCCACTATGTCAAGCGGGTTAGTGGACCAGCCCTCAAATATAATATTATATTTTTAAAACAATTAATAAATAGAAATCTCTTAAAAATTTTAAATTAACAACATTTAAATAAAAATAACTAAAAGTCCAAGCCTAGCGAAATGGCTAAGCATTGATCCTTTAGTGTGACACATGGTTTTCAAAAATATAAAATAAATATAATCCCAATATAAAATTTTCAATTATAAGATACGGTCTAATAAAGGAAACCAAAAATATATGGTGGCTTTAGCCATCCGTGTGGTGGCTGCGTTGCATGGACGATAATGGGCCATAACGAATCTGTGGGCTTCAACATCAATTATTGTTGAAGTTTATAATTATTTATTTATATTTGCTGTATAACAAGCTGGCAAGAATGAAATTGTAATGGATTTTTCGAATGATAACGAAATTTGGCATATATTATAAATTAAAGATAAGCTCATAAACACAATACTTGTGGTTGATTTAAAACGTTCATTTTTAGTTTATCACATGAATTTTTCAAAAGAAATTGGTACGTTCATTTTTTCGTTAATCGAGGAATTCGAAACTAAAATCCAGATTCATCTTCCAGAGCCCATAGAAATCTAGGTTCCTTATTGAAATCGCATGAATAAGAACGCAAACTCTATCGAGAAAAGACATTCAAAGTGAAATTTTCAACCATTGGATCATGACCATTTGGTTGAATTCAGTACATTTTTGCTAGATTAGAACGTATAATTATCCTAAAGAAACACTATAAAATTCGTATTTAGTATTGATAACATTGCTACAATTGGTTGTGATCTTTGATGAAGAAAGAAGATTAATAATACTTTTTCTTTCATTAACTCTAGTAATACTTTTGGTTCTTAGTTCTCTCCTTATATATATAAAATTAAACATGGATTTGATGGATGCACCATACAAAAATTTATCATGTACCAAATAGTATATGGTCCAAAATTAATAAACGTCACATGCATTGCTCATGCATCACAATGTTTTGCAACTACCCAAACTTTTTGTCTGTTAAAAACTAATAAAAAAACTAAGTGGTTAGTCATACATTTATACGGTATTAGTTCCCTGGAATAAACAACAAGCGACTGATGCATTACCGTCGTAATTAAGAAAAAAAAAAAAGTCTGTGCATCTTTTTCAAATAAAAAAAGGATTGATAGAAAATATTGTCAATGATGAAATTAAGAAGAATAAAAGGTAAGGAAGATGAGGTTGCAACAAACGTTGTGCTATAAAAGATTCTTAAGATGAACTTTGGAGTTGGCTCCACTATATACTTCTCTTTCTAACACCCATGTGTGAAGGTCCCCATTGCATTTTCTTTTGTTTTTTTTTTTCCTCATATACAAGTGCTTGTCTTGGCTGTTGTTTCTTTCTCCATCATCTTCCCCTTTGCTTCAATTTCAAATATTATATATTCGTAGATATGTTTGTATATATTACTAGAAAGGATACGAATATATTATATCCTCTCATCTCTTAGTTCTCATCCATATCAACAATGCATGGTTCTATCGAATGAGGAAAATAATAATCTGAAATGATAAGTCAATTAGTTGCATTACCGCTTTTTCTTTTAGGCTCAAATATAACATCTGGTTTTATCAAAAATGGAAAATCTATTTTAATATGACAAGTCATGTTCATGGGGTTGGATTGATACATTGCCATATAGGCTCTATGGATGTCGTCTGCTAATTCGTTTATCTCATTTTTCTTATACTAATAAATTTTAGAATTTTTTTTGGGTTTAATTTGATTTAGTATGCATTTAATAGAATTACTGCTTTTTTGTTCCAGAAAGGAAGTTTTTTTTTTTTTTTTTTTTCACTTTTTAGATATAGTGATTGACCTCAACACAAATGATTTATGATTACTAAAAAAAGATAAAATGTGCACGCATATATTTTGTTTTGTTTTCATATACAATTTTTAGATGTTTGATACTATTTCCGGGGATGAATATGTTCGAGCTTGGTAATAATCAAATCAACGAAAAAAAAAATCGAAGGTGTTATATTTCTCTAAAATCATTCGCTACAAAATCTTTCACTCTCGAATTGGTTGTTTCAAAATGCATTTGAATTCTCAAGTGTTGTCTTACAACCAAACACATTTGTTAGGCTTAATGAAACAGCGAAAACTTTTGAATCAAATGCTGTAATGACTTCTTCTAAAGAAAAGTGAGCTATATGACTTCCATCAAATGTAGATGACCTTCACTAATCCAATATATGTGATATTCCCACTTTATCTTTATTTGAATGTAAAAAATAAATTGAAATTAAATAATTAAAAAAAAAATCAGCTGTTCGCCTCCATCTTCTTCAGCGAAGAAAGCTGCTGCATCTTCTCTTCTCGACGAAATCCTCCGATGAAATCTTCAGACGATCCTCCTCCGTCGCCGGCAATCTCCTTTCCTTTTCTCCGGTTGTCGTTCTGTTTGCTCTCTGTCCGGTTACCGCTATCTGTCCGGTTGCCGCTCTTTGTCCGGTCTCCGCTCTGTCTTCTCTGACGAAACTCCTCCGCCATTGTCAACGATTAGGAGGTGAGATTTCAATCTCTTCAATATGTGGATTATGAGTTTTAATCTCTTCAATTTAAGTGTCATATATGATTAGTAGTTTAAATTCGAGTTTGGATTTTAGCCATTGTCAAATCTTGGTTTAGAATTCGTGGATTAGATCTAGGTGAATCCGATCTGGATAAATCGAAATTATTGTTGGTAAAGTAAGTTCGAAAGTTAAACTCAAATAAACTGAAGTTAAACTCAGATAATCGTAATTACTATTGGTAAAGTAAGTTCAACACTATACACTGATGTTGTTTATTATTTGTTTGCAGAGGACAATGACGCTTATTTATTTTGATTATGATGGATATTATTCACATAGGAGAGATGTTGTTAAATGGTATCTAAAAGAAATTCAAATATATTTTTTATTTACGTATGGTAGTGCGGAGGAATTTAATTACTCATCGTTGATTGAGAAAATACGTAGAAAAGTGAATGTAGATGAAGCGACGATGCTGAAATTAAGTTACATTCATGGAGTATTGCAGAGGGTATCATATATATACGATGACAATGATGTCTTGAGATACATATGGTTATGTGAAAATAAAGAGCATGTTGTTTTGCACGTGGAGGTAGTGGAAGTTGTTGAACAAACCCGGAATAGTTCACAAGCTTCAAGACAAAAGATAACGTCTGGTAAATCAAGTAGAGTTATGGGAATTTGTAACAAGGTTAGGAATGATGCTGGAGATAATGTAGATAGAGTTGGTTATTTACCAGAAATTGGAAAATCATCATAACGATTTGCTGGATGGGATATTGTTCCTTGTAATCCAGATAATGGAAACAATGAATTGGGTGTCGATGATTGTGAAGGTACATGTTGATTTGCATGTCGATGACTATCGAGGCACAATTGCTTATCCGGGTGTCGATAACTATCAAGGTTCACCTGTTGTAGAACCAGATGAGGTTGTGGATGTTTTAGAGGTTGAATGGGATGATGGCATTGATATAAGGGTAAAACAAAAATTTGATAGTAAGCGGGAAGTCCAAGATTTAGTTGATAGAGCTGTACATGAGCATTGTTTTGAGGTCGTTACGATCAAGTCGACACCCAAGTTGTTAGTGTTTAAATGTCGAGGTATTGGTTGCAAATGGTCAGTCCGAGTTGCGATCGATAAGGATTCAGATCATTAGTCTGTAAGATCATACAACAAGATGCATACCTGCTCTCGGCTAACTACAAGTACAAGCAACATTAAAAAAAAGGGAACACCGTGATTAGTTGCATCAGTTGTGCATGAGGATTATCCGGGTCAATTTGATACTCCATCCGCGAAAATGTTGATTGGTTTAGTACAAAGAAGGCTAGATTACCAGGTCTCATATAGTACCGCTTTAAGAGGAAAAAAACTAGCTATAGCTGACGTGCGCGGCAGTCCAGAAGATTGCTATAAAATATTGCCTTCTTATTTGCACATGTTGGAGATGATGAATCACGGTACATTAACACGGCTGGAATGTGGTGAAAAAACAAGTTTAAGTACGTATTCTTCGCATTGGGTGCTAGCATAGAAGGATTTAAAATAATGCGGAATTATCATTGTGGATGGGACTTTTCTTAAGGCTGTATATAGTGGAGTTCTTATTGTTGCAACTACTCAAGATCCAGAGCATCATCATTATCCTCCCGCTTTTGCGGTAGTAGATAGTGAAAACGATGCAAGTTAGAGGTGGTTTCTCCAAACGTTGAAAACAGTTGTGTCAAATCACCCTGAGCTTGTGTTCATTTCTGATAGAAATAAAAGCATCATAAAGACTGTAGGGGAGGTGTATCCCAATGCTAAGCATGAATATTGTTTGTGGCATATGTCTAAGAATGTGAAATCGCGTGCTTATGGCGTTAACAAAAAAGATGTTGCGGGCCAGTTTAGAGAATGCAGTCGGAGTTACACAGAGGTTGAGTTTCTCTGACTTTATCATGTATTTAAGATAAGGTATCCTAAATGTGCTGAGTATCTAGATGAAAGTGTTGACGATTGTAAGTGGGCAAGATGCTATTTTCTAGGAGAAAAGTACAACATATGCACCACCAATTCTGTTGAATCTATCAATAGTGTGTTCAAAGATCAAAGAAAATACTCGTTGCTACCATTGTTTGATTCGATTATTGCCAAGATTTCTGAATGTTCCAACAAGCATAGGAAGGCTGCCGCAGAGGTACCAAAGACCAGAAACTAGTACCTTCTGTCTATAACGTATTGCACAAGAGATGTGAGATTGCAAATAAGTTAGTAGTCTCTGAGTTAAACAGTTTTATGCTTGAATACACAGTGATTTGAGAAGATGGAAAATGTTACATGGTTGATTTGAGAAGCAAAGGTTGTAGTTGTAGGTGTTATGATATAGACAAATATCAATGTGAATATGCGATTGCTACAACTATGTTCCACGGAAAAACGTCAGAGGTCGATCTACACGAGTGCTGCTCACGTTATTATTTTTCTGAGAATTGGGTGACGGCTTACTGTAAGACCATATTATCCAGTACCGAATCAATCTGCGTGGGAAGTTCCTACTCATATTGCTGGTAGAAACCTCTTGCCTCCAGATTACACAAAAAAAAAGGAAGAACTCAAAAAGCTAAGTTTCCCTCAGTTGGAGAACATAGAGGAAGAACGAGATCCCACGGACTTGGAGGTTACTTTAATATCTCGACTTAATTTATTTATTTAAATGTGTTGAAATAAGACTTGTGGTTGTTTTTATGTTGCTGGATGTGTATGTGATATATCATGTATAACTTGTTAAATCAAGTATAACTTGAACCTTCCCTTGCACATCCTAGGGCATTGGTCTTCGCATGGAACATTCTCTCTAAAATGCTTTTTCAAATTAGGAATGGCTTCAAATGGGAGTAGTTGTATATAACACATAGTTTAACACATAGTTTAACATATATTTTAACTAGTTTAACAAATTTAAATTTACCTCAAATGACAATATAAATCCTGGCATTGTCGTATTTGGGCTGACAGTACCCTTCATCCGCTCACAGATTTTCAGGATCTCGGTTTCACAATCCTCAAATGTGAGATGTCCCCATGGGAAAGTCTCACATTTGGGTAAATCATCGACGATCCTTAGAAGAAACGGATCTATTGGTCCTGTGACCTTTGTTTTACCCTTGATCACTATTGCCAGAAACCACAAAAGAGCCATCTTCACACTATCCTCTGAAGGACTCATCGAGCACAACTTCTTATACACATTCTCCACCCAAGGATTAGCATTCTTCCCGAAATATTTAGTGACAAGTTGGTTCCCACTGAGATTTTTATAGTTCTTCGGGTATTGGTGGCAATAAAATCCGCAGAGAAGTCCATGTTCCCTAAGACCATACCTTATAGGGACTCCATTTACAAAAAACCATAATTGTTGTGGCTTCTCCGTCTTCGCCAACCTTTGGATGAAGCTCCAAGCACCCATGACATTCCGGTTGTTCTCCGGATGCATATGGAAGATGTGCTTAAACTGTGGATATCTCAGGAACCACCTCAGCTCATTTCTGCCAAGCTTCCTTATGTATTTGACACACTTATGCAGATCACACTGTGTACCAATCTTCATAAACTTATAGAACTAGCTAGGCTCAAAGAAGAAGTCCAAAGGCTGCACAGGTACCTACATTCAAAACAGTAAAATAAATATTTGAATAGCAGTTTAACAGTATTTTAACGCTAGTAAAACTTTAGTTTAACGCTAGTTTAATGATAGTTTAACGTTTGTTTAACTTTAGCTTTTTAACCTTATTTTATGGTAAGTTTAACTCTAGTTTAACATGTAATAGTAGTACTTACCATTTCTTCATTAGCACCACCAGTATCTGTACCCGATGTGCCTACTTCCCGAGAAAGCTGCAAGAAAAACGATATAAAAACATGTTAAACTAGTTTACCTACTTTACAAGTTTAACCAATTTGTAATTACTAATCGTAATCAAATAATTCAAAAAATCATATCCTTTGCTTTCTTTTTTTCTTCGATTTCTTTTTTTGGTTCGAATGGGAACTATTTCCCTATTCGGTTGTGTTTACCAAATCTCCTCCATCTACTGGATCTTTAACATTTGCATTTCTCGTCCTCATGGTCTTCACTTTGACAACCAATCTCAAACTTGCAAAACATGCAAATTTATCAATACAATTCATACTTTAAGAATCATCAATACAACATGCAAATCATCAATATTAGTATCACACTTTAAGAATATCGTACAATTGGTAAAAAGTCAATTGGAATAATCTCTAATCCTAACCCAAAATTGAAGAAAAATCGAATCCGTAACCCCAAAAATTAATAATCCCTAATCTTTAAATTGAAGAGTTGTAACCCTAAATTGAAGAAAAGTTTTAAGTTTTTCATAAATTAAAACCCTAAATTATGCTTCAACGAAACCCTAACCCAACAATTACTAATCTCTAACCCGAACTTGAAGAGTCTGTAACCCTAAATCGAACAAGTTGACCTTAGTTTACCTCTAGTTTAACCGAAATCGAAGAAATATTACGCGACGAACTACCAGATACGCGACGAAGAAGAAGAAGAAATTGAAAACGAAGAACAAGAAGAAAAACCGACCACGAGAAAAAGAAGAAACCGAAGAAGAGAAGAAATAGGAAGAGATTGATTTTGATTTTGAAACCGAAACCGAAACCAAAACTTATTGTAGAGAGTTCGTGTGTGGAGCAGTTCGAGTTTGGGTAAGGAGCAGTTTGGGTTAAGACTAAAATGAGAAAAAAAACTTACAGTGAGTGAGCGAATGAGGTCTGATGGAGTGAGAATGGTTGGTTTTTTTTTGTAATAAACAGAACTGTCAAAAGTTATATTGTCTTTTACTCATATTTTACATTAAACAAAAATCAAAAACAAATTTCTTTTTTCTTCAAGGTCATTCTAGATCGTCAAAAAAGAAGGAAGGTCATCGTGGCTTTTCACTCAAAACTTTTACGGAAAGCCTAGTTTTGATTCTGAAAATAATCGAAACTAAGATAAATGCAAAGTTATTTGCTTCGTTTCATAATTTCAGAATAAACCAAAGTTTTTAAAATTCGTTGAGATCAAGTTTGATTAACCAAACTAAGTATTGTTAGCTCAACTGGTAAAGACCCTAGGCAAAGCTTAGAGGTTGCTGGTTCGAGTGACGTTTGGGACGAAACTAATATTACATGCTGTGGTTTCGGGGCTGGAGGGATTACGGATTTCGGCTTAGAACCTCATGGTATTCAAAAAAAAGAAAGAAAAAAAGTTTGATTTAGCAAAAATAAAGATAGAAAATACTCTTCTCAAAAGCCATTCCAAAACTCGTTCGTTAAATCTCAAAACAACTATAAAATAAAACTCTAAATATAAGTATACTTTATAAAATAACTTCAAACCTCTAATAATTCCAGCAGATAATACTAGCTGAAGTAGGATAAAAATTCGACAAAAATTTGAAGTTTCTGTTATCGAAAAGTGATGTGTTCAAAGTTTTAAACCCAATATGAAATCCACAAATGCACAGAAATCACTTGTAATAGTCAAAAGGGTATCGATCTGCAAGGAATTAGAAACACTTATTAAGAATACATTAAACCTATTAAAACTAAGCAAGCAAGTTAGATATTTGGTTCTCTCACAAATTCAGTCTAAAAACACAACTAAAATGATGTTTAAAGCAAAGGTTAAGTAGGATATAGAACATCATAAAGCTGGGTCTTAGCCTTCTCCATGAGAACATCAACAGTCAGTTCCCGTTCTAATTTTCTGCAAAACCCAACACTTTCGATGTTTTGTTTTCTTGACTTGAATGGCCGAGGACTCCACTCCAGTCGGGATTCGACATTGAAGCACATGTTTTGTGGCTATCTCGCTCATACTCTGAGGCAAAGCTAACCTGTACCGACTCCTCCAGAAGCTAACTTTCCCCAGATTTTCATCGACAGCAAGAGACCCAATTAGGGTGTATCTTTGACCAATAAATGCGCCTTTTTCGGTGAAATTGTCAATGCACACGACTCAAGGCTAAGCTGGAGGGAGATGTCCTTTTTCTACCCACCGCTGACAGGTCTGTTAACTCTACTTTGTTGCCACATTTTTCTCATTGGAACCTTCGTTTCTTTGAGCTGATCAAATTAGGACACCGATCTAGCCTTGATTCGACAAAACTAGTATGTTATTATATCCAACTACTATCTCAAATCCTATGCGCAAACCCATCCTTGCTTGCACCCGAATAAATATATACTCCCTCCGTTTTAAATTACGTATCATTTTAGGATTGATTTTTTTGTTTTAGATTAAGTATCATTCAACATTTTCAAGACAAATATTGGGTAATAGCTACAGTTTTATCCCTCATATATTAATATATTCTCTAATAAAAAAAATTGATAGATTATATTAATGAGGGGTAAAACAGAAAATTTAATGATTTTCTTAATATGTGTGAAAACCTCTAGAACGATACTTATTTTAAAACAGAGGGAGTATCTTTCAGGATAATATACAAATTGTTCCAGCCTCTTCATTGTGTTTCACGCCAGATAACCAAGACGCAAATGACAGTCTTTTAACGTCACAAGATCTTTTGATTGTGACTATTACCAAATTCACCGAATTGTCCGCAGAAGTGACAGCGGTTACGGTTATAACGGTTATGGTTAATTAACCACTGGTTACAGTTATAATTTTTTGTTTGACTTTAATCTTAACCATTTAATATACGGTTAAAAAAATTACGGTCAAAACGGTTATAGCTAGAAACGGTTACGGTTATATACTGTTATGGTTATATACGGTTAAATACAATTCAATTATTTGAATAATGATAAACATTAATATCAATGATGTTTTAATAAAAAAAATAATATAACTTCTATTGAAAGAACTAGATAATGATATATCAACTAATATTTATTACTATAATTGATTATATGTATATTTTGTTCTATTTTAAAAACAGTTACGATTATAATTTTACGGTTACATCATGCGATTAACCAACGATTTTTATATGGTTATGGTTAATTAACGGTTACGGTTACTAATTTATTTTAACCTTAACTAATATATTTTTACGGTTAACAGTTACGGTTATTAACTATTTAATACGGTTACGGTCTGGTTATGGTTAAAAATGGAACGGTTACGGTTCGAAATACGGTTGCGGTTAGATTTTGGTCATGCCTACTCTATGGCCTATCAAACCTTTCTTTCTATCTATGTTGTAAGTTTTTACTTCTTTGTTATTGTAGCCAACCTCATGGTTGAAGACCTTGTAAATTTGCTCCCTTTGGGATTGAATGATTGGAGTACAAGTATGTTTGCACAAAAAAAAAAGATAATTAAAATGAACTAGCAAGAACTGAATTATCATCTTATTAGATATGATTAATAAAAATTTAAGATCTAAGCATCACCAATCAACCTCAAATCATCATAATCCACCATACCCAAAGGCTTTAAATGATATACTCGCTAGTTATGATGAATACACAATGATCCAGATTATACTTTGCATGCATTGATTAAAACATGAAAAAAATGGATCATACACATTAAATCTCTAAAAACCTTTAAGAGGCAAGAAGGTCAAAGGGAAATGAATATACATCATAAAAATTAGGTTTAACACACTTATATAGAGAATCCTAAGTAAACCGGGTTGATCCAGCTTAGATTTGGGTGGGCGAGAAGGAGTCCGTTGATGTCACCATCTCACTGGCACTATGTCGCTGGAATCTCAGGGTCTCTTTTCAACCTTCATAAAACCATGCCTACGATGTCCCCATGTCACTGACATCATTTCAAAGGAATCTTGGAATTATTTTTTTCCAATCCACTTTATCGCCTTCATTTCCTTCTCCAATTGACCTCTTCAGGCTCTTTTGTGTCAATTGCTCTATGGATCTTTCTTTGCAACTCCATTCCAAAAACCTAGTTGGGGCAATAGATATGCATGTGTACATCTAAATGCCTAAAAGGATACTAGAATGTAATGAAAAATTAGAAAAAGTGCTCTAAATCACTTAAAAACTCAACATATCAAAAACTTTTAGCTAATTTCTTCAAAAATATTATTGAAATTTACCGATGGATAGAGAGTATCAGAACTTTGTAAGGAACACAATATCAATTTTAATTTGTAAATAAAAAGTCTTAATATCTCATTTTGATGGATTTTGAAAGTCGTCGGAAACCCAAACGTAAACCTCGAGTCAAAACACATTTAATATATATATATATATATATATATATATATATATAGCTCATTTTTGTTGATTCTTCAATGAATTGTTGAAAGTAGTCTGAAACCCATATGCTAGGTTGCACGGGGACGGCAATTTTAACGACGTTCCCGTACCGGAGACGTTTCGGAGACGGGGACTACAGCAGGACAGCACGGAAACGTCTCCAAAATGTTTCTGCAGATCGGAGACGGTGAGGCGGTGATGGAGACGGCAAGGCAGAACGGAGACGGCATATCCGAAACGTTTCGGTGTAAAAACCATGACGAGATGCAAAGGATGGAGAAGATTGGGTTAAAGCTAATGGAATTTAGTGAAGGGTGTAGGTTTAATGGGGAGGTGGAAGTGGTGGCGGAAGTGGCGGAGATGGAGGAGATTTGCCGGAAAATGGAAGATGGGCTTGAAGTGTTACAGAGACGAGTTAGAGAAGTGTTTCGTAGGTTGGTGAAAAGCAGAAGTGAGGATTCTTGAAGTGATTGGTTATTGTAATGTTTAACTCTTTGGTGTTAAACTCTAATGTCTGAGAACTCTTTTGATTAAGAAAGATAAAAGAGTTAAAATTACAGGTTTTTTGTATTGTTTTGTTTTTATAATCTTTGATGTATATAATCTTAATTACAATATGTGTATACACTATCTTTCTATCTTAAAGATATGAATATTTTTCTTATATTATAGTTGCTGTACCCATGCCATACCTGTTTCCTAAAAATTTTGAATTTTTCGTTTTCCGTCTCCGTGACGTCCCCATTTCCTGTCTCCATATCCGTCTCGGTGCAACCTAGCCCATATGTAAATGTCAGGTAGAGAAAACAATGAGTTGGTTGTAAAAAATCTTTCTATCTCATTTGCGAAGGATTTAGTCAAAAAGCACTGATAGAAGTAAACCTTTTACACTTTGCGTTTAATTTAAAATCATTTGAATTTGATAATATTTTTCTTTCTGATGAATTGGCGACGGAAATAATTTGTTGGAAAGTTTTTTTATATGTATAAACACAAGATATTTCTCCTCAAACCACAAAACACAGTCTCTTATATTCTCTCTCAATTACTCTAAAAATATCTCTACTTATTAAAAGTTTTTTTTTTCTGATTCCTTTTTCCATTGTAATTTTAAAATTTAAATACGATAATATCGATTTTTATAAATATTATAAATCATCTGAAATTATAGACAATTTTCCAAGTAAACTATTCATCTTAAAGCATTGGCAGAAATTTGTCTTAAAATTTTTAACGACTTTTCTCAGACTATGTCATTAGAGAGAACCACAACTAATTCATTGAAACTTATCGATGAGTTTCTGACAAATTTCCAACAAAATTGCTTGTTAGTATAATTTTACTGACAAATACACCATTTCAAAAATCCGTCAAAGTATGCTATTTCCGATGAAGTTTTGACGGTTTTCATTGTTGGAATGGTCTCTACTTCTTATAGTAAAATATTTAATAATAATAAATAGCTTTTTTAAATATATCTTGCATCAGATATCGTCGACCAAAAAGATTTTATCCTAGAATCTTCGATGGGTTTACATTCATGATTTTCGACATCAATACTTTGGTTCTCACCAGAATCTTGTAGTGAAACTTGTAGTTCAGAATTTCTCTTTCAAAATTTCTTCTTTCAAGAAGATGATAATATGCTTATGTTCTTTTTGCATATCTTGAAAAATAAATTATTTTGACAGAAATTATATATATAGGATCACCATAAAAATCTATGTTGATACCATGGTCTTCTTTGTGAAACAAATAAAATTTCGTCCATGGCAAGTTGATGTTGCCATGACATTTAAACTAGGCATAACACCTTAAACTCGGAAAATATGGTGGTGCATGATGAGCTTTTAAGATATTTGATTTGATTAACTGTATTATCAAAGTGCATTTATTTTTTGCGTCAATCATCCTAACAGAACTCTATAGTTAATTGTGTATGAGCTGGAGTAATTCCAAGATGGGTGACTTACTAAAAAGTTGTTTTTGATACCGTAGAGTGAAGACTAAACATAGAAATATTCATGGTATATAGTTGAGTAACTCGCCGACTCAGAGCCGAACCCATACGAGTGAACCACATCATTGGGGGTGACAGTTTTGGTAGTTGACGAAGATGTTGCGCTATCTATGAGTGGAGATGATTGTTACACCCTGAATTCTATTATGGTAGTGCATGCAAAGCTTTTTAGAGATTTAATTTGGCTATATATATCACTAAAATGCACTTATTTTTTATGTCAATCATCCTGACAGAACACTAAAGTTAAATATGCTTGATCTGGAATAATTTCATAATGGATAACCTACCAGAAATTGATTTCTAGTACCATGCAAGTGAAAATAAAATATAGAAAAAAATTATATAGTAACTTGTAGGACTAATAACATGTATATAGAACTTCGCTGAGCAATACAGTGACCATTACAAGAGAGTGAAACCCACATGCCAAGAGAGTGTAGAAGCTCAGAGACAATAACGGTCGGAACATTATAATAGAACGCTGATTAAAAAAATCAAAAGCCAACTAACGCAACATAAGTTTTTAAGGCACACGCTAACAATATGTTTGCTTTTGGAAATAATGGGAAATTATGATAAATGCAAGGTTATTCGGTAAATCTGAGATTTGTTTTTCAATAAACTGCGTTGAGATTTGGATAGAGCTACCAAAAAAGATTGGAAATATTTGTTTCCAAAAGCTTACTAAAAATCATTTGTTAAATCTAAAAAAACCTACTAAATAAAACCATCAACATGTATAATTTAAACTTCAAACTACATAAACCCTCAAATATCATCCTAATTGAATAAGGAAAACCACTAAAAACTAGAGTGTAAAAAAATACAAATAATAAATAATTTTCCTAAAATCATACTGGCCCACTTAATTAATTAACTCTTAACTATGCAATATTATAACTTTTTTATTCATACGAGTACTGTTGGAATCCCACGACGGGAGTTAGAAGGATCTTAAAGTAATATAAAAGAGGCATGAGCTAATTTATTCATGCCAATTAGGTTTCAGTTGAAATTCTATATAACTTATACGTAGTACTAAATTCTAGTTTATTGACAATGATATTTGGTCCGAAATGAACCATCTCTATACTATTATTTAATCAATGTTAAAAACAAAATAACTTTGTATTCATGTGAGATATTACAGTAAATGCTATTAGATAATATTTTTAATCTTTTCAAATCTTATTAATAATCATAATAATAAATAGCACAAAAAATCGGTGCATATTCATCTAATATTCTAAAAAGATTGCTAGGAGCATATTTCTATAGTGAAACCAGATATACGATTCGAAAGTTTTTATTTAATTTAACGAAAATATAAAATAAAAACTTTTTCTACAAGATAATAAATTGCAAAAAGGCCAACTCTGGTCTGGAGGTTCTATGAAGCCAAAATCTACTTTAGATGAAAATGTGTTCTTTTAGATGAAGAAGTGTTACAAATGACGTTTACATAGATGTAACTATGTTTAAAAACATAGAGTATGGTCCGACTACGGATCTAGATTAGAGTATAGGATTCAAAACAAATTATAAAAACATAGAGTATAACCCAACGAATTTTAACATTGGATCCAAACGGATTAGTGTCAGATCGTCGGGTTTACTAATTCGATTGTGGGTCTACATCGTAGTATGACACATAGTAAATTAAATATATAAGATTATAAAAACACAGAATAAAAAAATATATTATTATTATTATGTAGTAAACCAAAGTTTTGAAGGGCCTACACAGCACGGATTACTATCTAATAAAGGACATTATTTTGAAGGGCCTCGTTGGAATCCCACGCTAAAAATTTTCAATGAACGTAAACTAATTATTCAAACTCAATAATCGCATATACTTAGACAACCGCTTCATGTACATCAGTGGACTACCATGTGGTGTGCTTTTTGTCTCCCCACATCGACACTCTCATGTGGGGTTACATTTTAATGCAACACACCAAAAATATTACAAAACTTTTATATCTTATTATGTTTTTCATGACTATAATTAACTCGATTACATGAATTGTTACATACAGGGCCCTTAGAATTAATTGGCTACAAGCCTAATATATTTTGTGTGTCTATTAATTAATAATGTAAAAAAGAGAAAAAAGTTTAGAAGGAAATGATCAAACCCTACACCTCTATACCCACAATATAAGTAACTAACCAACTCTGCTAATGATAATTTTGTGACGGCCAAAAAAATACTTAATATATTTAGGACCGCAAGTTTGGGCTTACCCTGGTTGTATCCAAGACCGGGTGTGGTTGCATGGTTAATAATCGCAAAACATGAATCTCCATGATAGTATTGACATAACATTGCGGATTATTAACCACTTTCTAACAATAATTTAAGCGTAAAGGTAGTATTATATTGAGTTGCAAAATTCATTTTTATAATATAATTATAGTTTACCATGTGTATAGTTACAAAGTATATATATATATATATTGGAATGGATAGGTATATAATGAATTATATAAAGAACAAAAGAGGAAAAAGGTGGGTGTTAGCCCCAAATTCACGTTGCCCCCTCGTGGGCTTAAGGATTCAAAATCAATTTTGTGTGCTTATGGTACGATCTCTGGGTTGATAGCAACAGGTCTTGATGTGACTCTAGCCGGCTTTTTTTATCGTCTTCATTAATTATGTATTCTTTGAGATTTTTTCTTACACACACAGGATATAGATGCTAACATTAGAATTTCACTGAATATAGAATCTGACAGAATTTATTTAAATTTTTTAGCAGAAATTGGCGGAATAACTAAATAATAAAATAGTAACAATGAAATATGACTGAATGTACAAAAATATAACAGATATTTGATCAACAAAATAATTAAATTTGCATCCAATAGAATAACATAAAATAATAGGTCAAAAGATTTTTCTCTCTTAAAATAAATATCTCTCTTGAAAACACCAAAACTTTTCCATCGTCGCCACTCCGGCATACAGTGTTCTTGCCGGTGCCATGAATAAGCTACCTTTCTGCCCTTAGTTTCGCCTCTTTATCTTCATCTCTGGTTTGGTGGAAATATTGTGAGCGCATGTGATCTATCTCGAAACGGAGGTGTCTTCAACGGCGGCTAATCGGTGGATCTAGGATCTGTGAAGACCTGATGTGGGAAGGCGTCCTCAAGGCTTAATCTTGGGTTCATTATGGGCAAAACATTGGCTGCGGGTCCATCAACTCAGTGGTGAGGGGTTATTTGGCGAGACGCAGGGCTAGGGATACTCTTGGTTGTGAAACCTTCGGGTGTCTCTCTATCAGATCACGCCGCTAGAGAACGGTTGCAGCTCGGGTTAGGGGCTCCGAAGGAAACATACGGTTACTGTGGTTTCAGAATCACTCATGCAAAAGCTGTGAAAAGTTTCGATAATCTTATTAGCAACTAGAGCTGGCTTTAAATAGCCAAACAAAGAAGATAAAGTCTTCGATTCAAACTGAAAAGAACAAAGAACGGAAACAAACAGAAACAAAGAAAGTGGAGCATAAAAAATTGAAATCAGCCCCTTAACTCCTACATTCTCGGAGCCTCTTTCTTGATCAAAGACTTATTCAAATCCTAACATTGCCTCCCCTAAACTGAAAGCGATAGCTTCAGTTTATCTTCTCGCAAACTCCAAGCTTCTCTCTTAATCGAACAAAAGCTTCCAACTTCAATGGCTTAGTTAATATGTCTGCAACCTGATCATTTGTTCCACAATGAACCAATTTCACAACTTCATCCTTGACAAGATCCCTTAGAAAATGAAACCTGACATCAATATGCTTGCTGCGGCCATGAAGAACAGGGTTCTTTGATAGTTTAATTATTGAACTGTTATCACACATAATCGTAGTGCAACCCGATTGCATCAGACCAAATTCCTCTAAAATCCTTCTCATCCAAATAGATTGACAGGCACAAAATGCTGCAGCGATGAACTCAGCTTCAGTGGTGGATAGAGTGACTACTGGTTATTTATTAGAAGCCCAAGCAACAGCTCGTCCACTTAGTATGAAAGCGTACCCGCTTGTGCTGCGTCTGTTGTCAATGTCTCCGACATAATCGCTATCAGTATAGACGGTCAACTCCTCCAACATTCCCTTTTTGTAAAACACACCAAATCCAATAGTTCCTTTGATGTACCTTAATACATGTTTTGCGGCTTGCATATGTTCTTCTCTAGGATCAGACATGTATCTACTCAATAGACAAACAACAAACATCATATCAGGCCTTGTCGTCGTGATATACATCAGACTTCCAATGAGTTGCTTATATAGCGTACAATCAACTCTGTTAGCACCCCCCTTCTTTGATAGCTTCACTCCCGGCACAATAAGATTCTTGCATCATTCCCATTATACAAGTTAAACCTTTCAAGAATCTCTCCAGCATATTTCTTTGATGAATGAAGATCCCATCCTCATCTTGTGTCACCTCCACACCCAAAAAATACTTCATTTTTCCCAAATTAGTCATCTCAAATTCATTTTTCATAGAGTGTGTACTCATACTCACATCTTTGAAATCCTTCTCTAACAAAATAGGCTTCAATTTTGCTGTACCAAGCTCTTGGGGCTTGTTTTAAACCGTATAAAGTCTTCACCAACTTGTAAACCTTGTGCTCTTCTCCTTTTTTTATGTATCCTTGTGGTTGATCTGCAAAACACGTCTTCCGTTAGTTCGCCGTAAAGGAACATACTCTTTATGTCTAGCTGATAGACACACCAATTCTTCTAAGCTACCACAGCAAGGATCATACGAATAGTATCTCAACGTGCCACGGGAGCAAAGACTTCGCTGTAGTCTACTCCTTCTTCTTGCGCATAGCTTTTGACCACCAATCGAGCTTTGTACTTGTCAACTTCACCCTTCTCGTTGAGCTTAGTTTTATAAACCCACTTAACACAATTCTCTTTGCTCTGCTTGGAAGATCTGTGAGAAACCAAGTTCCATTCCTTTCTATTGACTCCAGCTCTGTATTCATAGCATTTACCCATTTTTCTTCTTCAGCAGCTTCATCGAACGTTACAGGGTCATCGCTTGACACAAACATTACGAGACCCAAAACTTCTTCTTCTTCCTCCCCTCTGGTCTTGTAATCAGATAAATAAGCTAGTTTTCTTCTAATTCTCGGAGCTGTAAGCGGTTGTGCTGGAACCGGAACTTCTTCTTCTTCATTTATCTGCTCTGTTTCAGGTTTCCTAAGCCACCTCTTCAACATTATCCTCGTTTTCTCTATCCTCCCAGATTAATTGCTCAGCCTCTAATTCTTCTGTTTTCTGTCCACAATCACAGCTTTTCTCTTCTTCAAAAATCACGTCCCTGCTTGTAATGACTTTTTCTGTTGTTGGGTTGTATAAGCGATAACCCTTGGATTCGTTGCTTACTCTGATTAGCACACATATGTTACTTTGATCATCAAGCTTTGTCCTCCTCTGATCTGAAACATGGACACGATTGATGCAACCAAAAATCCTGAAGTAATCAACTCTAGGCTTCATTCCACTCCACATCTCTTTAGGAGTCTTTCCTTGTGTCACAGAAGTTGGACTACAATTCAACACATGTACAACCCATTTTGCTTCTTCTGCCCAGAACTTCCTAGGAACTCCTTTATCATTCAGAATACACCGCACCATATTCATTATTGTCTGGTTCTTGCACTCAGCAATTCCATTTTGTTGTAGAGTGAAAGCTGTAGTGAGTTTTCTGCTAATCCCGGCTTCCTCACAAAATTCATTGAACTCCTTTGAAGTGAATTCACCGCCTCTGTCCGTTCGTAGACATGCCAACGTTTCTCCAATTTCTTTCTCCACTTGGTTCTTGAATCGGGTAAAGAACACAAAGGCCTCTGATTTTGGTGACGAAAAATATATCCATACCTTTCGGCTAAAGTCATCAATGAAAGTATATTTCTTGTCGCAGTTTGATGCTGGAGAAATCGGACCACAAATATAAGAATGTACCAGCTGCAACCTCCTTGATGAATGCCACAAGCTCTTCTTAGGGATGCTTTCACGATGTTGTTTGCCAACCAAGCAACTAACACATTCCTCAGCTTCTTCGATGCTCAGATGTGATATCCCTTTGACCATATTTTGATATTTTAGAGTTCTTAAACCCTTGTAATTTAAGTGCCCATACCTTCGATGCCAAAGTTGCAGATCGTCCATTGTTTTTTTTTTTAAACATTTCTCAGCCGTAAACGAGTTGTCTTTTGATGCCAAGATCTTGAACAGTTTGTTCTCCGTCATTTTTGATTGTATAACCAGCCCCAAATCCGGATGATAAATCTTGCATTCTCCATTATGCATCAAAATCTCGCAGCCCTTTTGTACAAGTTTTCCCAAGCTCACCAAATTACTAGTTAAATCTGGTACTAGATATACATCTGAAATGACATGAGTCCTTCCACTGACTAGAAAAGTTACATCACCTTTTCCAATCACAGAGAGAAGAGAATTGTTGCCAAGTTTTACTGAGCATCGAAACTCCTCATCAAGCTTCGAAGAGAATTGTTGGAACAATCTGAATCAAGATACCACATGAATGTTCTTTCTTCTGGAATTGGTGTGTACGCTATTAACAACACATCACCTTCCTCTTCTTCAGTCTCTGCATAATTCGCCTTTCCCTCCATCGAACATTCGTATTGAAAATGTCCAAGTTTGTGACAGCGGAAGCATTCCACCATTGCCTTGTTAAATCTACCTCTTCCTCTTCCTCGGCCAAATTGTCTTCCTTTGCCTCTGCCATTTCGATCCTCATATGAAACTTTGAGCACCTGCTCTTCTGCTACCATTTCCGGCTTTCTCATCTTCTGCTCATGAACAAGTAATGAGCTTTGCAAGGTATCAACTGATAAACTGTCAATATTTTTTGATTCTTCAATTGAACACACAATGTAATTGAAGTTTTCAGTCAGAGTTCGCAAGATCTTCTCCACAATTTTTACATCTTGCATATCATCCCCACAATTTCTCATGTCGTTTGCTACCACTACAAGAAAATAGCGTTTTAGCGACTGCTACAAGAGTCGCATAGTAGTCGCTAAATGGCTGGTTACTACTAAATACCGACTAAATCATGAAGTCGGTAATAATTAGTCAGTAGAAAGTTGAGTCATTAATTAGTCGCCAAATGATGACTAATTAATGACTAAACCTCTTGAACAGTTTATCGTCGTTTAAAAGTCGTATCATAGTCGCTAATGTTAGTGACTAATTGCCGACTATTCTATGACTCTTTAACGACTATTTGAAATATGAAGATACGAACATGTAGACATATTGCGACTATATGGTGATTACTTTGTGACTGTTTGGCGACTAAGTAGCTACTGTTTAGTGACTATATTTGAAGTGAAAACAAGAATTTGGTATGGTATTGAATTCGTTGCAGTTCTCAAATTGACGGATTTGATTCAAATAACATTTGATTTTAACATGAAAATTGAAATAACATTTGATTAAAAAAAATACATGAGTTTAGCTACAAATGCTAACTCCAACACATACAAAATCTCCAACAAGTTCATAAAGAGAGAAGAGTAACATTGAGTGTAACATTGAGTTAAGATATAAAGAAAGATAAGTACCCTAAGAAGCAGATGGAGGTGAAGTTCCTGGGGGTGCAGCTGACTGAGTTGCCACGAAGTCGAGGTAGTGCAGATCAGTTTGTCGGAGATATTTGTCCACTAAGGACAAGTGCTGGATCTTTTCCTTTTGCTCAGCCACAGCTCGGGAGTGCTCAGCCGCAGCTCGGGAGTGCTCTGCTTCACGATGTTCATTATAAGCCGCATGCTCTTCGATTTTACGTTGAGCTTCCTTCAGTTGCTCTTGCAATGCCACAAACGATGAAGCATCTCCCGGTTGCTTGCACTTGCCATTGAGGCTTCCAACTCCATAAGGAGTTCCTCGTGAATCTTTCACAGTGGACTGAAAAGTAAGAGAAAAAAAATAGGTAAAGAGCATGAGAAAATTGAAGGATATAAATGTGGAATGTGTAAAATGTTACTTGATGTGAAGAAAGATGGTTGTATACTCATCTACTGCCAGCTCCCGAGGTCGTGACCCACAGTATGAAACAATAGAAGTCTCTGCCTTGAGCTCAACCAACTTCTCTGCCTTCTTATCGACATATGTACCATCTGCCTTTGTATATGTCTTAATGAAAACCTCACCAAGACTCACTGCTCTTCCGAATTCCTCTTGCTGCAATGTTACAAAATAAACAAGGATTATGACTGAATTTAAAGTTGCAAACGTGATAGACAAAGAAATAACAGAAATGTAAAACTTACTAACCATGTCTTGTTGGATTTGGTTGTACGACTTCGGCCCTGATAAGTGGACGTGAGGACAGAGACCATCATGGTCAGACATACGAACATAATAATAGGTTTGATTCCGTTTCTGTGCTTCTTCAGTTTCTCAGTACGCGGTCATCATTGTCCAGAGAGTCTCGTTGATCCATTTAGGTTGCTGTAGAGTTGTCCTCACGCCACTAACCAAGTCTTTCATCCAGCATTGACAGATCGCTTCGAAATTCTGTTGAACTGTCCCTGTTATCAAGGGATCCCAGGTGTGGATTTTCTACAAAACAAAGAGAATAGAATGATATTAGTAAAAACATGGCACACGTAAACCTATATGTGAAGCCTATAGGACAGAAAAACTGTACAGCAAACTCGAGAAAGTATCTTTCTTGTCTCTCCCAAGGCACCCATAACCAAGTATAGTAGGGACCATCGAATTCGTTTGTAAAAACTTTAGTAATAGACCGAACCAGTTTTGATCCTTTGTCCCGAGTAAACCTGCAAGCCAAAGAAAATTCAGGCTAATCTAGCAAAAAACAATCCAATCAGCTAACATCTCTTAAAAAGACAAAACAGTAAGAAAGGCAATATATATCAGCAACAGAGGCATTATAAAACTAGAGGAAAATGAGATTGACACTTAATGAAACTTGTTAGCTATTAAAAGACTCAACTGCAGCCATCAATATGCATCCAAAGAAAATCTTAAGAGTCAAGAACAAAACAAGCAACCTAAAACAATTATATCTATGAGAGAAGATGAAGATAAAAAAACATTAATAAGAGTCAACATCAATTTCGTCCAATACAGAGCAAATTCATAGAGTGAAAAAATAGAAACAATGAGAATCTGATCGAAGAAACAAAACTCTCGTCTAGGTTCAGTTAAAGCAACTTGTCACTTCCTATTTCAATCCCATTACAAACACAGAGAATCACAAACACAAACACAACTCTCATCTCTCTCTGTCTGACACAATAACGATCAAAAATACACAGACACAAACACACAGACAAAAATTGACACTAAGATGACACTAAGATGACACTAAGATGTCTCCAGAACAGAACAGACAAAAGACATACCAGGTAGAGTTTGGAATCAGTGTGGGAGAGAGGACCTGGTAAATCTATCCCTGTCTGGGACCATAAGCAGAGCATTGAGAGCTCAAGGCGTGTCCTCCTCGAGATCCGGCATCACTAGAGAAGGTTCCTCGAAGTTGTTATGTTGTGACAAAGGATGGCTCTGAGCATGAGAGTTCTGAATTGGAGTGGTTTCATCATCCTAATGTTGAGTGGATTGATGAGGAGGATTGTTCTGGACTTCTTGTGACGAAGTAGTTGGAACTTCTTCACGTTGTTGAGAAGGATTGGTCTGGAAGAGTTATTGTGGCGGTGGATAATTGCTTATGTGTGGAGCTGTAGTCGACTGTTGAGCAAACACGGGACCTTGGGGCGACTGACTCGGAGGAGCTGCTGCCGCCGGCGTGAAGTTGTACTTCTTTACTCTTGAGGATGGAAGAGGGTTGCCTCTTCTTGACGGAGTATTGATGGGGCCTCCGGGTCTTTGAGAGACATTTGGAACGGTCCTTCTCTTCTTTGATGGAGGCATGTCTGATAGAGGCACTAAGATTGATAGCTTTCACCGGATAGATTGAGAGAAAGGGGAAGATGAGAGGAAAGAAGAAATTAGGGTTTCGTTTGTAGATTGGCAGTAGATTTTGAATTAAGGGGAAGATTGGAAGAAGAAATTGAATTAATAGGAAGATTGGAATTGAAATTCGATCCGCTTGAGAGGCTGGGGAAGAAGTATAACGGGGAAGTGAAATTCAAAGATTGAGAGAAAGGGGAAGAGGAAGGGGAAGAGAAAGGGGAAGAATTAGGTCTCGACACTTAGGAAATATTTAGGGAAATAGTTTTTTTTCTTTTTTTTTTCTTTCTTTTTTTTAAGGTTTAATTCAAAATTAGTATTAACTTTTGGGAAATTAACACTTAGTTGAAATGTTTATGTTTTTAAAAATATATAGTTTTTTTAAATCTTAATAATTTTTATTAATAATATTTGTATTTTCATGTATAATAATCTTATGTATTTTTATAAAACATTTATGCATTTTTATAAAACATTTATGTATTTTTATAAGAATCTTATGTTTTTAAATTATTAGGAATTTGGACCATAAGTTAAAAGAAAAATTATTAGAAATGTTTGTTTTCAAATTTAACAAAGGTAACATAATTACCATTATAACATATATAATTAGTACGGTTCTTCGTCTTTAGGATCTTCATCAGAAGACAATAAGTTACACCAGAATTCATCTTTTGGTTCTGCATCTCCGACATTGTAATCGAGGTTTATTGGGTTGACTTTCTGTACCAAATTGTCGAGTACAAGATCTTCAATTGTAGTCATCAATACAGCATCATCATTTTCTGTCTGCAGAAGAGTCGGTTCTTTGTTTTCATATTCTCCTGAAATGTTTTCCCTCAGATTCACTTTGAGAACATTGAGCCACGATTGCTTTGGTTTCTTTGTGTATGGGTACGGAATATAACAAACTTGATACGCTTGAGAGGCTGTTTGCAAAATCAACATGTATATTAATTGAAGTTATACATATGTTTATATATATATATATATAATATCGATCGACATTAATATGTGTATACATACCTAGAATAAATGGTTCGTATTTATTGTACTTTCTCGATGAAAGGACGTCTACAATGCCACCATTGCTCCTTCAAGTGCCACTACCGATAACAGGGTCATACCACTTACACTTAAAAAGTGTGATTCTCAAATTGACCATCCCCTCATACTCGAGTTCTATTATATCTGTTAAGATCCCGTAGAAATCTGCTTCATCAGATGCATCCATGTAATTTTGACCTTTAACACAGACCCCATAAGTTACATGTCTTTCTTCCAGCACCATTATTCTCCGTATGAAACAAATAACCTCTTGTAAAATACATTGGCCAGGTTTTGACCTTATTCAAAGGTCCATGCACTATCTCTTGAACCCAAGTAGGAAATGGATTCGTGGCGTTCCAGTAAGTAACCTGCATATATATAAAGAATATCAATATATATAAGTATAACTACATTGTTATGGATATTGTGTAGACATACATATTCTTTAACCCATAAATGATATTCGTCAGCTCTTTTCACGGAGAGTTCTTTCTCGGTAAGTCCTGGATATTTTGTAGAAATAAAATCCTCGAACATACTATACAAGACCAACACAAATATATGAGAAATCATAGTGGATTAAAACGCAACTTGTGAGAGATGTCAACTTATATACCTTCTCAATTGGCTTTAAATAGTCACAATTTCGTAAAACATATGCATGTGCGCATTGATAGTCTTTCTCTGAAAGCCATATTTCATGCATCTCTCCATTTGGACGGCCGACGTGAGTAAATATATAAGGTACTCGTGGGACATGTTATACGGGAGCTTCATGTTCATTGAATCATGTTAACCTGACCAATGAGTGAAAAGTAATTTACATTAAATAGATAGCAGGTTTCTACCTTACTTTGATTAATTTAGCATTTACCTTGATTTCGTTTGTATATTCACGGCAAAGTAGTGCTCTAAGAATAAGCAATCTCGTCATTGATATATGATTCAACAATTGATCCTGCCGCATATCTTTTGTTCTTTGCTTTGCCTTTCAACTTCTTGAAAAACCTTTCAAAAGGATAACTCCACCTATATTGGACAGGGCCTCCTAATTCAGCTTCGTAGGGGAGATGTATAGGCAGGTGCTCCATCACATCGAAAAATGATGGTGGGAAGATCTTTTCCAAATTGCATAGGATTAAAACTATGTTCTGTTTTAGAATTCGAACGCGACTTTTATGCAAAGTTCTCGAACATAAGTCCCGGAAAAATGCTTCAACCCCTAGAAGATATTCAAATTAATTAAATTGGATTAGGTTACTATAATTAATCATATTTACCATAATCGTAAAAAAACTATTAGTAATTAGTACTTGATAACGCAAGGTGGACGTTCCGTCTAGGAGTTCTGCAAAGATAAATGGAAGTAGCCGCTCCATAAAAACATGGCAGTCATGACTCTTCATGCCTAAAAATTTTCCCTTGTCCATATCAACACAACCAACTAAGTCTGAAGAATACCCATCTAGGAATTTAACCGCAAGTTTCACACATTCCAGTAAAATTGTTCTGGCTGATGTTATCAATGTGAAGAGTGGGAAAGGAGCTTTACCCTCACTATCAATATGTAAATGTGGCCGTGAACAGAAATGTTTTATATCCAATCTTGACATGATGTTGTCTTTTGATTTACCCTTCACATGGCAAAGAGTATTCATGATGTTGTCAAAAACAATTCTTCTCTATAGGCATCACATCAAGATTATATCGGAGATTGGTCCTTCTAGTACGGCAGCTCCCAAAATATGCTTTCTTTGTGCTAGTTAAGTTCCTTCCCATAGCCAGGCTTCTTCTTTTCGTGACCGTTTCCACCGACGTCCTTTGTTGTTGGTGGATTTACACCATTCAACCGCTCCCAATAAACTTGCTCACCGGTCAAAGACTCAGGTAGATATTAAGCATCTTTTCCCTTCAGAAAGTCTTTTTTTATTCCTCTTAAGTGGATGACCATAAGGAAGAAATCTTCGGTGACAATCAAACCAACACGTCTTCCTTCCATTAGGTAGATAAAATGACTTTGTATTTTCCATGCAAACTGGACAAGATAATTTACCATGGGTTGTCCATCCTGATAGCATGCCATACGCATGTATTGACTCCAGTAGACCACAACTCTTTTAGCTCCTCGATAAGAGCTGGGAGGAAGATATCAAGACTAGCTCGCAGATGAGTTGGCCCAAAATTGAGAATTGTAAGAAACAAGTACTCTGTATTGATGCACATATCAGGGGGTAAATTATATGGAGTCAAGATCACAGGACAAATCGAATGATTATTAGACATGCCAAATGGATTGAACCCATCGGTACATAATCCAAGATAAACGTTATGGGGTTCTTCGGCAAACCGGGGATTTTGATCTTGAAAATATCTCCACTCAGCTCCATCAGAAGGACGACACATTTCTTCCTCCTTTGATTGGTGCTCGGCATGCCATCTCATTGCTGCTGCAGTCTTCTCGCTCTGATACATTCTCTTCAGCAATAGGCAGATACCACATACGACTATATGGTATTTTTGTTCTACGCCGGTCATCCTTAGGCTTCCATCTTCTTGCACCACAAAACAAACATTTATCTTCTTTTTCGTCATCTTTCCAAAAGATCATACTATTGTTAATACAAACGTCAATTGTATGATATGGAATGCCTAAATTGCGCATCAGTTTTTTGTCTCGTAATATAAACCAGTAGACTGGTTTCCTTCTTGTAAATACTCAGACAAGATTTCGCAAAACGAATCCGCTAACTTTTCACTCATATTATGATCTGCCTTATTTTGCATGACTCGAGCAGCTAAGGATAATTGCGAGTGACCTTCATGACAACCATCGTATAATGGATTTTTTGCACCTTCTAATAAGTTGTAGAGTTTCTTTGAATGGTTAAGTACTGGTTCTTCTACATTTTGATAACTACCATCATGATGATAGTTATCATCAAAACCCACGTTATTACGAAATGCATCATTCACCAAATCCACATATCTATCTTCTACGACATTACCCACTTCTTCATTCCCACTTATATACGTATTATCAACATAACTCGTTCCTAAATCCATATTGATTTCTTCTCCATGCTTATACCAAACATAATAATCCGGCATAAATCCTCTACTATAAAGATGATTCCAAATTCTTGTCCCCGGCATAAATTTATCATTCTTGCAAACACTACCAAGGCAGAAAAACTTACCGCCATTACTCTGTGCTAGACTCTGGCTATTTGCAAAAGTCATGAGTTGACCAACCCCCGTTCTGAACTTTGCCGAGAAATTTCCCATCTCTTCATCGAACCTCTTATACATCCCCTCCCGAAAATTACTATAATTGTGACTTCCCGATATTAAAAAAATGAAATCTTCGATCCTAACTTTTCTTTAGTTTTTCTATGAATGAGGGGAAGAAATGGGTGAATTTTGGTTATATAGACATTTTTGGCGACTAAATACCGACTATATGGTGACTACAGTTTTGTAATCGCATAAAACCGGTACACTAATCCCCGAACGTAGAAAACGTGTTTTTCTCACCGGTATATTATGACTATTAGGCGACTATTATGCGACTCGCCGCTTTAGTCGCATAATAGTTGCTACTTTGGCGACTATTATGCAACTAATTTTTCTCATCTATAGTATAGTCATAGATGAGTCGCTAAATTACGACTAATTTAACGATTACTTTTATTTGTCATTATATAGCGACTAAGTGAGAATGAGTCGCAACAAAGTTGCCAGTAAGTGGCTAAATAGTTGCAACCTTTGGCGACTAAGTATATAGTCGCTATTTGTAGTCGGTAAAACGCTGTTTTCTTGTAGTGTACCACCATCACCCTTGTGAAGTAATCAGAGACGGATTCTCCACTTTTCATCTCCAGCAATTCAAACGTTCTCCTCAAGGTTTGTAATTGCGCACGCTTCACTCTTGGATTTCCTTGATTTGTCAATGGCACTGAACAAATAATTCTTCGCCTTCAAATCCTTTAATCTTGCGTTGGCAAGGATCTTCTTCTGTGCTTCGGTCAGCACTTCTTCGTTAATTGGTTCATTAATTCCATCTTTCACAAAACCGAAATACTCCTTTGATTGAAGAAGATTTTCCATAAGGAGACTCCAATGGTCACAATCTCCATCGAATCTTGGTATACTAGGTTGCCCAAAATTACTCGATTCCCCCATCGTTCTCTTTGTGTTCGCTCTCTCTCACTCACTGAGTTTGCTCTCTCTCACTTTTAATTGATTCGCTCTGATACCAGATTGTTGGTTTCAGAATCACTCATGCAAAAGCTGTGAAAAGCTTCAATAATCTTATTAGCAACTAGATGTCACGGGCTGATTCCCTTGAACCCAAACCGTGCGACCTTAGCTCTTTCTACCCCTTGTAGATGCTAAGTCAGCCTAGCTCCGAACTTGGACCTTAGTCCTTAGAGAGAGAAATCCAACAAACTTAGAGAGAGAAAGTGTTAGAGAATAACTTGTATTGCTTATGAATGCTTGGATGATTACAAATGAGGTTTCCACCCCTATTTATACAAGTTGGCTCCACAAATCAACGGTGGAGATTAATTCGATCTAACGGTGGAGATTAATCCTCTAGAATTCTCCATACTTCTCTACACTATTTACAAGACTCTACAAGATTCTAGAATGTCCCACAAGCTTCAAGAGGAAGGCTCCTTGTATTTTGGACTTGGGCTGAAATTGGGCCGTGACATCCTCCCCCACTTAATTAGGAGACGTCCTCGTCGTCATGTACTCCACCAGCTTCTCCCGGAACTGCCACAAATCCGCCTCAGGCTCCCAAGTTGCTTCAGACTCCGGTAAGTCCTTCCACTTGATCAGAAAATGGGTCTGGCGCGGTACACCCCTCTTCCGCACTTCCTTCTTCCCGAGCACTTCGCCAATCTCCCTATCATATGACTTAGTCACCACGGGTGGTGCTCGCTTTGATACTCCCCGACTTAGATCCGAATCATCTCGGTGATAAGGTTTCAGCATACTCACATGGAACACCGGGTGGATCTTAAGTGTTTTCGGTAACTCCAGCCGGTAAGATACCTTCCCCACCTTCGCAATCACTTTGAAGGGACCTTCATATCTCCGGACTAGTCCCTTGTGTAAACTCCGTAATGCTTTGAACTGTTGAGGAAGGAGTTTCACAAACACCAAGTCTCCCACCGAATACTCGAAAAACCGACGTTTCTCGTCAGCCCACTTCTTCATTCATTTCCGAGACTTTTCCAAACAAACTCGGGCCAAATCAGCATGTTTCTCCCATGCTTTGGCCATCCTCACCGCTCCTGGACTCTTCCCTTCTGAACTTGGATTCGCCAAAGTGTGTGGTGTTAGAGGCTGTTGCCCCGTCGCAAGCTCAAAGGGACTTCGTCCAGTTGACTCACTCTGTTGTAAGTTGTATGAGAACTGGGCAATGTCCAGCAACTTGGGCCAGTCCGTCTGATTTGCACTCACGAAGTGTCTAAGGTAACACTCCAACAAAGCGTTCACCCGTTCCGTCTGCCCATCTGATTGAGGGTGAAAGCTCGTGGAGAAACTCAACTCGGTTCCGAGCAGCTTGAACAACTCCGACCATAAGTGCCCGGTAAATCGAGGATCTCGATTGCTCACAATGTTCCTTGGTAATCCCCAATATTTCACCACATTCTTGAAGAACGCCCTTGCCGCTTCTTTGGCCGTGGCATCCCGAGTACAAGCCACGAATGTTCCGTACTTAGAGAACCGGTCCACGATCACTATAATGGAGCCAAACCCTTCGGACTTAGGCAAGGCGCTGATGAAGTCAAGTGAAACTGATTCCCAAGGTTTCTCTGGAATCTGCAAAGGCTCCAGCAAACCCGCCGACCGCTTATTCTCCGTCTTGTCCTGCTGACAAACCAAGCAGGTTTTCACGTATAGCTCTACGGTATCTCGCATCCGAGGCCAAAAGTAAGCCGCTTCCACTAAGGCTAAGGTACGTTTCTGACCTGGATGCCCAGCCCACCGAGTATCATGGCACTCCCGAACCACATCTCGACGAAGGCTTTCCCACTTCGGAATATAGAGCCTTCGACCCTTGGTGAAGAGCAACCCATCCTCTACCCAAAATCGGTGAGTTTTGCCTTCTCCAGCTAATTTCATTAATTCTTGGGCAATAGGATCACGTCCCAACCCTTCTTTGATCCGCCCCAAGATATTTCCCTCAGCCATGCTCATTGCCGCCAGGTCGGCCTTTCGACTTAGTGCATCAGCAACCACATTTGCCTTTCCCGGCTTATACTCCAAGGTGTAATCGAACTCAGCCAGGAAGTCTTGCCAACGAGCCTGCTTGGGAGATAACTTCTTCTGTGTTTGGAAATAGCTTCTGGCCATATTTTCGGTCTTGATCACAAAGTGTGACCCCAATAAGTAATGCCTCCATACCCTTAGGCAATGGACCACCGCAGTCATCTCCTTTTCTTGGACCATTATCTTCTCTCGGTCTCATTCATCTTCCGACTCTCAAAGGCGATGGGATGGCCTTCCTGCATCAAGACTCCCCCAATGGCGAAATCCGAGGCGTCCGTGTGTAACTCGAACGGCAACTTAAAATCGGGTAAGACAAGAACGGGTTCTTGACTCACCGCGGCCTTCAATTCCTCAAATGCTTGTTGGCAATGTGGAGACCACTCCCAAGGTCTCGCCTTCTTCAATAACTCTGTCAAGGGAGCAGCTTTCTTTGAATATCCCTTGATGAACCGGCGGTAATAGTTCGCTAACCCAAGAAACGATCTCAATTCCGTCACCTTTGTTGGAGCCTTCCACTCCGTGATCGCTTTGATCCTGGCATCATCCATCTTTAACCGACCATGCCCAATGACGTGCCCCAAGAATTGGACTTCTTCTGTGGCAAACGTGCACTTTTCCCTTTTAACGAACAGCTCATTTTCTCGAAGGACCTTGAAGACTGTCCGCAAGTGTTCAACGTGTTCCTCCATCGAATTACTATAGATGACGATGTCATCCAAGTAAGCCACCACAAATCGATCCAAGTAGGGCTGAAAGATCTGGTTCATCAGGGTGCAAAACGTGGCTGGGGCGTTCGTGAGGCCGAAAGGCATCACAGGCCACTCGAACGACCCATACCGAGTTATGCATGCAGTCTTCGGCTCATCTCCTTCAGCAATCCGGACCTGATAATAACCCTTTTGGAGGTCCATCTTGGTATAGATCTTAGCTCCACCAAGCCTGTCAAAGAGATCAGCGATCAAAGGAATCGGGTAACGGTTCTTGATGGTTACCTTGTTCAACGCCCGGTAATCCACGCACATTCTCAACGAACCATCGTGCTTCTTCTGGAACAAGACCGGTGCACCATAACGAGCTTTGGACGGTCTAAGCTTCCCCGTTGCCAACAGTTCATCGAGCTGCTTTCTGAGTTCTTCAAGCTCGGAAGGTGCCAACCGGTAGGGCGCCATCGCTGGTGGTTTTGCCCCAGGCTCCAATTCTATCTTGTGATCCATCTCCCTCCTAGGTGGTAACTTCTCGGGCAACTGTGCGGGCATCACGTCCTCATTTTCCTCAAGTACCGTCTGGATTGCTGGTGGAATGGGCGTAGTGTCTCCACCTTCGCCTTCTACCTTCATCACAGCCAAAAAGGTAGGCTCACCCCTTTTTACACCCTTGCACAGTTGCATCGCCGACAACTGCTTAGGATTATCCCTCCTTTCCTCGATAGTTGGGATCATGCAAGGGGATCCCGTCTCCATGATGCAAACCGAACTAAAGGCTGGCATTGGCATGGCCATGACTTTCCTCATGAAGTCCAGCCCAAGGACTATCTTAAAATCGTCCATGGGAACTATCGAAAAGTTGACCGGACCAATCCAATCTCCTAGCTTCATTTGTATTCCATCAGCGGTACCGGCAACTGGTTGAGCCTTGGCGTTCACCGTCTTCATCCAACCTTCCCGCTTATCCCACTTTATCCCAAGTCTTCTAGCTTCATCTTCAGCCATGAAGTTGTGGGTAGCTCCCGTATCCACCATTACTCGGGCCATTTTCCCATTAACTTGAGCTTCAACATACATAAGCCCCTTGCTCGTGGTCTTAGCTCCTTGGCTAGCCTTCAATGCGTTCAAGAGCTGCAAGGACCCCATCTTGGCCGAATCTTCCTCATGAGTCTCGGCCTCATGTTGCTCAACGATCGCCGAGAGGGATCCCAACTTTGGGCAGTCCCTCATGGTGTGTGGCCCTTTGCACACAAAACAACCACCTTTTGGCGCATAAGCCTTCTTCTTTGCCTCATAATCTTTCCGTTTTGAGGACTTTTCGGACCGTTCTGGACGTGGAGGTCGGCCATAGTCACGCCTCTCTCCCCCACCTTTAGTACCGACCCTCTCCTTATCTTCCTCCTTGAAGAATCCAAAGGACCATCCTTGCGGTAATCATTCAAGGACTCAGCTACCGCAATGGCCTCATCGACGGTCTGAACATTCCTTCGTTGTAACTCTTGCTTGGCCCAGTTTTGCAGTCCATCGGTGAAATAGAACACCAAGTCCTCATCGGTCATGTTAGGAATCTGCAGCATAATGTTAGTGAATTCCTTAACATAGTTCCGAATGGTACCTTTCTGGCGAAGTTCCCTTAACTTTTTCCGGGCCTCGTACACGACATTCTCTGGATAGAACTGCTGCTTAAGCTCCCTCTTGAAGTCATCCCTAGTCTCAACCCGAACAGCTCCCCTTTCAATGTCGGCATGTTTCCTACGCCACCAAAGCATCGCCATATCGGACAAGTAGGACGCGGCAGCCTTGACCTTTGCCATCTCATCCGTAAGGTTAAGATTACCGAAGTATTGCTCGCACTGTCACAAGAAGTTCTCGACTTCCTTGGCATCACGAGCCCCATTGAACTTGGACGGTTTTGGGACTTACACTCGGCGCTCTCCCCCAAGCGGAGAACCTTTTCCCCCATTGGCAGCAGCCCTCCTGCATAGTGCCATATCCGCCTCTAAACCCGCCAACCTTGTCATGACCTCTTTACGCAAGGCTGTCATTTGCTCTTCCAACGTGTTGTTACGCCCCTCAACGTCGGAGATGGACTCTTTTACTGAATCCATTTCCCCCATCACGTGGTCCTCAAGGACCTTGAAAGTTCCAGCCAACGACTCAAGTTGTTCACCAAGGTTTCCCACAATACGACCCAGGGTTTCCCGAGACATGCTCTTGTCACGGGTTTTCTTGGAACCCTGGACGTTTGTGGGCTCCCTTCCACGTTCTGAACCCTCTTGAATGTGGGCAACACTTCCATCCTCGTTTGTAGAATGTCCCACAAGCTTCAAGAGGAAGGCTCCTTGTATTTTGGACTTGGGCTGAAATTGGGCCGTGACATAGAGCTGGCTTTAAATAGCCAATTAAAGAGACAAAGTCTTCGATACAAACTGAAAATAGCAAAGAACGGAAGCAAACAGAAACAAAGAAAGGGGAGCATAAGAAATTGAAATCAGCCCCTTAACTCCTACATTCTCGGAGCCTCTTTCTTGATCAAAGACTTATTCAAATCCTAAAAGTTACTACAGGTTTGGCTTGGATGGACTGTCCACTTTGGAGTGCTGTCGTCACTTCTCCGCCATTTGCCTCCTCAGCCTGGTTTCCTTGCAGTCAATTTGGATAATCCTTTCACGGTGGCATTTGAAAGGGTTTGGGATTTCCCTCTTGAAACTCTCTTTGTTGGTTTGGAAGCATTCCTCAGCCGGAAGTGGTGATGGCACTTGTTTTATTTTTGGCCAAGGTGGCTTAGGCGAGCGTTTTGTTTAGTCGAAGTGGTGGAGTTCCGGCGCTATTCCGACGAGATTCCCGGTCACCTAGGTCGGATCTTCGTGGGCAGTTTTTTTAGTCGACATGATGATGCGGCTCCACTGGTACTATGCCGACGAGTTAACCGGCCATTGAGATGTGTTTTTGGATCCTATGCTCTCCGGTTCAATCTTCTCCAAACCAAGCCCATTAAGGGTTTTGGTTTAGGCTTGTTTTTTCTTATTTCTTTTCAATTTGTTTTTAATGCACTTGTAATTAAAAACAAAACAAAAATATTTCAATATGAAAAACTTAAAAAAAAAAAACATAAATAATTAAAATAATATAAAATTTTAATAAAATTTTAAAAATAAAATTAAATATTAATAATTTAAAATATTAAAATGTGAGCTTATTTAAAAATGTTAATATTGTTTTAATGGATTAATAATATATTAAACAACATAGAAATGCAAAAAAAAAAATAAGAACTACAAAAATTAATGAGGTAAAAAATATATTATTCCTTTAGATAAGATATAAATTTATTTTGATTTAGCGAACAAAAGTTAGGGATGATCAATTGGTTATTCGGTTCGGTTCAAGATACAAATGTTTTTGGGTTTAAATATATATTCCACTTGGGATAGAATTTTATTCAGTTCTGTTTCAATTCGGTTTTAGCAAAACAATTATAAGAAAAATGAAAATAACTAATTAATTTTAATTATTATTATAATATTTTTATATGGAAGTATAACTATCTTCTTTCTATATATTTAATTTAACATATGAGTTTTTGAGTGGATTCGGTAAAATGGTTTGTTCAAATTGGATTATGATAATTCAGTATAGTAAAAATTTACACCGTTTGGATTATTTTATTTTATTGGATAAATGTTTAGGCCTGAACAAAATACTCGTAATAGAAGAAACAAATTAGAACCAACCCGAACACGGAGTATCACACCGAACCGGAAACAACCCAAAAATGGGGTACATAACCAAACTGGAACTAAGAAAATATTCTAATGGATCCTAGATTCCTAAATCCAAAGAACAAGAACCGAATCCGATCAAAATCAAGAATGGAATAGGTACCCGAATTACCCTAATACAATTATATACCCTAAGTATTAATTTTATTTAGGCTTTATATAACCAAATTACCCAACATAACAATTATAAACCAGAAGATATCATTTATTTTTAGACTGAAACAACTGAAATATCCAAAATAACCAAAATATTCAAAACTCGAGGACTAAATTTTGGTTTAGTTGGTTCAGTAATTTTACAAAAACAAAACTAAAAATCTTAATTCAATTTTCTAATTTATTTATTATTATTCGTTTTTCAAATATCAAATTCCCAAAAGTTTCCAATTCCATCAATTCTGCTTTTTTTTTGGTGGAATATCGAGAACTGCAACTGGTAACATATAAATTAATTCTTCCATATTTGGTACTTGGATAAATCCCACGCGTTGCACAGGTTTGATATATATTTATTTATTTATTAAAATTTCTATATATATATATATACATATATATATATATATGTATATATATATTGTATTTAATGTTTTTTATTATTGCATTTTTCATGTTTTTGTTAATTTTTAGTATTATATAATTTATTATTCTTATTTTATTAGTCTATTTTTTGTAATCGAACTATTTAATTAATAATATTTTTCTATAAAAAATTAAAAGTATAACACATTTGTTATTAATTTTGGTATTTCAAATCACATATTATTTGAATTTTTATAGTTGTTTGTTTAGAACATATTATTATTACTCCAAAATTGATATAAGTATCAAAATAATTCTCTTCTACAATAAAGATAACTTATTTATAATGTAACCAACATTCGTGATAAAATTTATGGCCGCAAAGTAAAGTATTATTTGATACCAAACATATTGATCAATCATCTTTTTCTTCTTCTTTTGTGGCTGGTGTTTGAGAACTTTTTAGATATCCGATTGACAATTTCACACCTAATCTTGTTGAGGCATTTGGGTTGAGATCTCCAATTTTGAGAAATACTTTGAGGCTATCTGTGTGGTGTTCTTGAGTTGGAAATATCCTTGTATGAATGAAATTTAATAAAGCATTGATTAATGTACCTGATGTTTGTTCATCAATGTCATGAAATGTGTGGTTGAAGTTGATCAAATATTTGAAAGTATTTTCATGTGTTTGAAGTATATGTTTGTTGTAATTGATGTTGTTTTCTCCATGTATCTAGATATCTTTTGATTTTAAGCTGGAGATAATTCATGCTTCCGGTTGGTGATGAAATTATTTGTTTTTGGGGTAAGGTTTTTGGTTTTTGAAACTTTTAATGCATTAATGTTGTATTTGTGGTTTTAATTTATATATTAGTGTAAAATAGATATTGATTTCAAATTTTTTTCCTGATTTATTATATCATATTGAATTTCTTTTAATTTTTAGTCTTAATTGTCTTTGACGATTAATCTTAATTCTCTTTGATTGATAGTGTTATTTGCATTGACCAATGTTCTAAAAATGCTAGGCATTAGTTGGGCGGTCAACTAGCGCCTAGCACCTAGACACTCTATGCGAGAATTTATCAGGGGCTAGGCATTGCAAAGAATTAAGAGAAAATATGTATTTTCTATTAATATTAACAAGCAAAATCTTTGGAAATTTTCAAGCAACATCGATTATAAAAAAATCCAAGCAACATCGATTATAAAAAAATCCAAGATCTAAAGGCACCACCGTCAAATCTCCAAAGATTAGTAGCCGAGGGGAGTGAGAAGAGAAAGGTGGTCCCTTTTCCGTTGGCGGTGAGAACAACCGTTATACAATAAAATTGTATCTTCATTAAAATTGTAATACAAATCCTTTATTATCAAATTTGAATCAATGTTCACTAAGAAACAAAGAGACGACACACCTTTTCCAAGCTCAATATGAACTTCAACAATGGCGAATACAAAGAATCGATAAGAAAAAAACAACAAATCTAACTGAATGAATCAACAATTACAACAAACTTTTCTTTAAATGCTTCTAACAACTTCTTCTCCTTTGATCACAGCCATACACGTGTCTGCATCCGCCTCTTTCTCTATTAATCAACATTTTCAAAGACTCTCTTTGACTCAGTCTTTCACTTCACTTCACCACTTCTTTCCTATATCAAATCCCTCCCTCCCAAAGAACCTTGACCACATGGTTCAAACCTTCTCCAGGCAAATAGGGTAAATGTATAGGAGGTGGTCGACCATAAACTGCCTCAAATGGTGTCAGCTGCATCGACGTGTAAAAGGAAGTGTTGTACCAATACTCAGCTAAAGAAAGCCATTTACTCCATAAATGAGGTCTATCTCCACACATACATCTCAGATAAGTTTCTACACATCTATTCACAACTTCTGTTTGCCCATCGCTCTGAGGATGATAGGCACTAGAAAACTTCAGAGCTACACATTGTAGTGAAAAAAGTTCTGTCCAAAACTCACTTAGAAACACTGTCTCCCTATCAGTGACAATCGACGTTCGGCATCCATGTAACTTATAAACATTATCCATAAAAGCTTGAGCCACAGATAAAGCAGTATACGGATGATTCAAAGCTATGAAATCTGCAGCTTTACTCAATATGTCCACCATTACTAGTATAACTATTTTTCCAGAAGAAGAAGGTAAGCCATCTATAAAATCCATTGACAGATCCGACCATATATTATCGGGTATAGGTAGAGGTTGAAGTAACCCCGGATAAGCCGTATTGTCATACTTACAAGTTTGACAAATAGTACAATTCCTGATATACAAATGAATGTCTTTTGTCATGCCTTTCCAATAGAATAGACTTTTAATCTTCTGATAAGTGGCATCTCTCCCCGAATGGCCTCCACTTCTCGAACAATGCAACCATTGTAATAATGAATTGTTTAACTTCACATTAGCAGCTACTACTAGTTTACTCTTCCTCTGTAATAACCCTTGACTCCAAGAAAAATATCGCTTAGAATTTGGATTTTTCTTAAGCTCCTCAATTATCTCCACAACTTCAGAATCAAGTTCGTAGCTAGCTTGTATTTCCTTCAAGAAATCACACTCCAATACTGATAATGCCATATGTAGTACCGCTGCACCTTCGACTCTGGATAAAGCATCTGCTGCTATATTCTCTTTACCCTGCTTACACTACAAGAAAACAGCCGGAATCTGACGGCGATATCCATCGGAAAACCGTCGGTATCGCGGTCAGATCTATCTCGTCGGAATTGGAAACCGCGTCGGAAATCCATCGATATTTCCAAAAAAGTTCCAGATTCGAAAATCCATCGGAAATCCGTCAGAATCCTGCCGTCGGTATACCGTCGAAAAGTTTCTGACGGATTACCGACGGTGTTCCGATTACAAAAAACCGACAGTAAACCGACAGAATACCGACGATCTTTTTCCGACAGATTACCAATGGATATAAGACCGACGGATTACCGACGGATATAAGACCGATGGATTACCGACGGATATAAGACCGACGGATTACCGATGGACGTAATACCGACGGTTCCCATTTTTTTTTTTTAATAATAATTTGAAAATTCCAAAATATATAAATTAAAAATAAAATAAAATTTAATTTTAAAAATAGAAATTAAAATTAATATTTAATATTATTGAAAATCTAAAAAATTCAAATTAAAAAAACATAAATATTGTTTTTAAAATAATTAAAACTAAATCTACGGTGGTGGCGGTGGGTATCGAGACATGAAAGCATCCATCCGAGCAACCATCGCCTGGTGATCCGCCTCCAATTTTCTTGTTCTCTTCCGTTCCGCCTCGTGATCCTCCTCCAATTTTCGAGTTCTCTCCCATTCCGCTTCTTGCTGCAACCTATCCGCTTCATGGGCTTCTTCCATGCGTTGCATCTTGATCCTCATTTCTTCCATTTCAATGTCCCTTTGTGCGAGCTGCGTCCTAAGATCGGAAGAATCTCCGTAGAAACGTGAAGTTGCCCGAAGATGATACATTGTCCAGAAGACCAAAAACTCGACATTTGGTCTTCGGAGTACACTGCGGTAACAAACAAAAAGTTAAGTAAAAATTCGAAATGAAAAAAAAAAAATTGATTAAAATATAAATTTTACTTACCTCATAGACGAACTCATTGATTTTGTCGAAAAGAACTTCAGTGAGGGGCGGGGTTCCTTCAGTGAGAGGTTGAGAAAGTAGGAACTCCTCACCCATCTTCTTGACGTTGTCAATGATCTCCCGAGCTACCGCATCATGGATTTAATGATCTTTCCTGCTGGTGTGTGCATCCTGGAGCAATCTGAGGGCAGAAGGTTGGACACCTTCTTTTTGAAACTACAAAAGTAACAAATTGAGTAAATTTCATAAATCTAAAACTGAAAAAACAACATATTGAGTAAACAAAAAACTTACAAGTTGTTTTGCCCTTGTGACCAAGCTAACTGCTCCTAGATTGTGCGTCGCCTTGCCCTTTCCTTTGCGGTCGCTGTTCCGGCACGTAGAGTGGGTTGTGGAGCTTGCCCTTCGTAGCGTCTTCACTCCAGTAAGCGCATAACCCGTTCCGTAGGCCTGGGTTCGTAACCAACTCCCTTTGAACATCATTCTTGTTCCACTTCTCCTTCCACTCGTTCAGCTTCCATGAATACATTCTCGATGCTTTTTTATCGAAGCATCGTCTAACCTCAACGGTCATGTGACTGTCCCAAGTAAATTATTGGTGGAAAATATAAAAGTAAATTAAAATAAACTATTTAAATTCAAATTAAACAATCAGAAAAATGAATAACTTACAGCAAATTGGCGAAACCACATATCCTGATCCGCCATCGGCATTTGGTTGTACGTCGGATATGGATGCTGAAGCAATCCACTGAGCATCCGGTTGATAGACTTGGAAATCCCATTTCCGGAATCCCCAAACCTACAAAAAAAAATAATTTCAAAAAATTTGAATAGTAAAATACAAATTAGTAATAAAATTCAAAATTCTTAAAATGAAAAATCAAACTTACCATGGGTCTCTTCCAATGCAATCCGGATCAAGACGAGTCAATCTATCTCGTCCTGGTAGAGCAACGAAGTCCTCGACGCTCATTTGCGTCGGTGCAGTAGCGGATGGTGTCGGTGTAGCAGCGGGTAGTGGTGACTCGGTCTCGGGGATATGTGTCGACTGCGTAGGAGTAGTCCTCGCACCTCTACCCCTACCGGAACCACCACGTACTCGGCCCGTAGAATGGTCGTACAGTCCGTAATTCCTAAAAAAATTTAAATCCAAAATAAATCATTATAAATTTCTAAAAATAATTATAAATTAATTAGATAACAATCAATTTCAAAAATCAATTTTAATTTCTAAAAATAGATATAAATTTAAAAATATAATAAATTTCTAAAAATAATTATAAATTAATATAAATAATTATAAATTTCTAAAATCATTTTTAATATTTCAAAATAGATATAAATTAAAAAAATCATTATAAATTATTATAAATAATTATAAAATAGTAAAATCATTTTTAATTTCTAAAGATATAAATTTTAAAAATCATAATAAATTTCTAAAAAGAGTTATAAATTAATATAAATAATTATAAATTAATAGAATAATTATAAATCTCAAAAATCATTATAAATTTCTAAAAATAATTATGAATTCGAAATTTTAATAATTTATATAAAATACCCAACTCAAATTGAAATATCATTGAACAATAAAAATAGAAATAAATTTATAAAACAAATAAATTTCTAAAATTATATTTTTATAATTACCAAAAACAAAACCACAAATTTTCAATTAACATCAAATATTCAAAATAGAAATCCAAATCCAATTAAAACTACAAATTGAAAATCAAAATCACAATCCAATTAAACAAAACTTTCAAAATCAAAATCAAAATCCAATTACAAATCGTAATCCAAATCCAAAAAAATTTCAATACCCTAAATCTATTGAAATCCTAAAATCTAAATTCCAATATCCGAAATCCACAAATCTAATTAATAAACCCTATAAACCTATATTGAATCATTGAAAACTTACAAGTTTCTTTGATTGTTGGCCATTGATGGATGGTTTGAGACAATATGGGACGATTTGAAGTTTTTTGTTGATTTTGTTCCGTTTTTGCGAATGAGTTCGCGAGGAAGACGATGAGTTATTTAACCAGAGATTCCGACAGCAATCCGACGGATTTACGGGGACACGTGTATAAGCGACCAATGAAGAGACATGCATATTTCGCGTATCCGTCGGAAATCTAATCAACTTTGACTTTTGTGTTCTCAATCCCAATTTTTCTGCAACCTTTGGATCCATAAAGTTGTGAGTAGACCCTGAATCTACCAAAATATATATCAACTTCTTTTTGTGAATCCCTTTAATCTTCATCGTTCTTATATCCTCAATACCCTCTACTGCACTCACATAAACTTGAGGCATATTTTCTTCATATTCCTCTTCTGCATCTTCGTAAACATCTTCTTCATCTCCTTCCAACTCCAATGAATATAATTTTGTCTTTTTATGTTTGAAATAATGGTCAGGTGTATACTTTTCGTCACAATGGTAACACAAGCCATTTGCTCTCCTTTCACTCATCTCTTCTTGATATAGATTTTTTTTTGGTTCTCGTGTAACATTTCTCTGCATAGACTCATCATCTGATTAACATTTACCCCATTTTCCTTCCTATACTGATATATCCCTTTATTTGGTCCTCCATTGTTATTGTTTCTTGTCACAGACCAACTTGTATTAGTGTTGCTCGTAGGATAAGACTTTTCATATAGTCTTCCTAATAACAAACAGTGCCTCGCCGATCTAGGCTGAAACATTCTGATATGCATTTGTGTATCCAACCTTAGTCCAGCCATGTATGAACTCATCAATACATCTTCAGCCAAATTCACCCTAGTCTTGATTAATTCAAACTTCTCATGATAATCCACAATTCCATTCGTTTCTTGTAACTGTTTAAGATAATCCAGAACATCCTCAAATCTTTCTTTCATCAACACTTTATAAGCTTCCCAATCCATATTTAGTACTTCTCCATAGGCTGATTGAACCAAAGATTGATGAAAAGTCCATGCATGATTATCAAAATGCAGTGCTGCCTTTTGTATCCGCATTTCGTAGGGAGTACTATCCATTACAAAGAATTCTTCTGCTTTAAACACCCATTCCATGTATCTTTCACCATTAAAACGCGGGAAATCGACCTTACCCAATCTCGTGAATACTGAATATGTCGACTGATTATTCAATCTTCTGTTTCGCGTTGCTTCTTGATTTCCCGATATTGTCAGAGAATTTGATCGTGGTTCTGTTGTTCGCTGTTAGAGGTTTGTTTCAGAACCATTAGTTTGATCGTCTCTAACAATTCCGCGTTATTCTGAGTCATCTTCTCCTCCCACTCTTGCAGCTTTGTGTTTAACATGGATTTGATCTTAGACTTCAACACATCTTCAACTTCTCGCGTTACTGTCTCCTTCAACACTGCGATAGCTCTCGTATCTGCCATATTTCACCATCTGAGGTCGTTTTGCTCTGATACCTTTGATACAATAAAATTGTATCTTCATTAAAATCGTAATACAAATCCTTTATTATCAAATTCGAATCAATGTTCTCTAAGAAACAAAGAGACGACGCACCTTTGCTAAGCTCAATATGAACTTCAACAATTGCGAATACAGAGAATTGATGAGAAACAAACAACAAATCTAATTGAATGAATCAACGATTACAACAAACTTTTCTTTAAATGCTTCTAACAACTTCTTCTCCTTTGATCACAGCCATATACATGTCTGCCTCTGCCTCTTTCTCTATTAATCAACATTTTTAAAGACTCTCTTTGACTCATAGTCTTTCACTTCACTTTACCACTTCTTTCCTATATCACACCGTTCACCAGAAAGGGAGATCGAAGCTTCTGAAGTCGGAGGCTAGGGTTGATTGGTTAGGGGTTTGTCGCCACTCAAAGGCTAAAAGTTTAAGATTGCCCTTTTTTCTTATGAAAAAAAAGAAAGTATAGTTCTCTGCTAAGGCAATAAAAAAAACATAAGTTTACCCTTCAGTAAAATTTGTTTACGTATCCGTCGTTGTATATGATACTATTTTTGTTCATCATAGTTAAAAGGAAAGGGGAATTAATTGCGATACTAGTTTCGCACACTCTATGTTACGATTATCACATAATTGTCGAATGCACTCATTCATTCTGAATGTGAAAATCTTTCCGTTGGATTGGACTTCTAAATATTATACAATTTATTAAGAAGATGATTATGAGACATAGACCAGGTGAAAGAATATCAAGTATATTTTATCCAAAAAAAAAAATATTTTTAATTATGTGACTCATTTGGAAAACTATGAATAACATTATTATAAAGAATATAAAATTTAACAACTATTATTTAAAATTGAAGGAATATATTCAAGATAATAGTACTTTTATCAAATTGATATATGGTATTGTGGTTATTTACTTAAAATTTTGATTATTTTATTATCATTACAAATTAATATCAACAAAAAGTACATATCTGTTGGGCCAATTTTCGGCGGCTAAATAAGACGACGACACTTAAGAATATAGTTGATGGTCCAAGTCGAAGGTCCAATCTTGATTCTCAAGTTTAATATAGAGTTAATGTAAAATTTTCAATTGGTATCAAACCCTAAGTGACAATTTCCCATATAAAAGCTACGATCAAGGCAAAGAGGAGGGTTTAGATCTGTAGATCAGCATCATAGAATGATGATATGAATGCGTGATGTTGTGTAGATTAGTATGATACAAATTATATGTGATATCTATGTTTTGATATGTTTATAGTTAGGGTCAGGAAGTTATGAAGATTTGAAGTTTCAGAAACCTCAGATGTAGGTGCAACCGGCCAACTGGCCATTGAAACATGCTGCTGGCATTGATGCATGTTTGTTCCTAGTGGCCCAGACGGCTCGACTTATCTTCGACTACTCCTTATTTTGGATCTGACCAGATTTTTTCTGGATCGACCCATTCTGCACCCACCTATCTATATATACCCTTTTAGACCTAATCTTGAAGACTATATATGTCTCTTTTTAGCTAATTCATTTTCCTCTTTTGGATCTAAGACACTTATCATATTGGATCCTGATTTTCTTTTGCATTTAGTGAATTTCCTTTCATATATATCTTATCTATTCCATTATGCTTTCAATATCTCATTTGGTTTATGTTGTGAATTCGCGAGATATGATCAAAAACTTAGAAAAAGAAAAGAGAGAAAAACGAGAGTTTCTTTTGAAACAAATACCTTTTGTCTCTAGGGTTTCTTTATTAATCTGATAAATAAATTACAAGCCCTTAGACTCCTTTATGTAAGTTTTAAAACTCGACACAATCCTAATAGAAAAAAGAAATCTTCTAAAAACTTAGTGTATAGTACCGTCCCATCTGCTTATTCTAAATTGGGACCCTAAAAGTCCTATTCTGATTTTAAGTCACTTTATTTAATATTTTGCTTAGTTTCATTCAATATGAGTTAGTCTTCATTAGAATAGTTAAGGGCTTGGTAGATTAGAATGGTTTGATGAGTGAATGATGATGCTTAGAACATTATCTTTGGTTATTCTTCATTCAAGTTGTTAGTAATGCTATATTTAACTTGATAAACTGAATCTAGATTAATAGAATTTAATACCCATAACCCACTTTCCTGGGGACCTTTAGGGTCTTATGTGTCGCCAAACCCCTTCTCCTGGTTTGAATATCATTTCCATTCGGTGTTTATGAGCTTGTATCATGTATGCTTCAGTCCTCTTCTCAATGTCCTATTTAACCTTAGCATGCATCTTTTTCATCATCTTGGCTTTGGAAACCCTAGTCTACTTGATCAATGAGGTGCAAATCCAGTGGAGTAAAAGGCTGAACTAAATAGGCAACCTCAAATGGGGATAACATAGAAGAAGAATGAGTAGCATGTTTATAAGCAAATTCAACATATGGTATGTATTCTAACCAAATTTTCAAGGTTTTACTGATATTAGCTCCACCCAAAGTACAGAGTGTATGGTTTACCACTTTGGTTCGGTCGTCTGTTTGAGGGTTTCAAGTGGTGGAGAAGAAAAGCTTTGGTCTTTAGCTTTTTCCACCAGGTTCTCCAAAAATGACTTAAGAACTTGGTATCTCTATCTTAGACAATGGTCTTTGGTTACCCATGCAAGCACATCACTTCCTTGAAGAACAAGTCAGCAATTTGGGAAGCATCAATTTGTCTTTGTGCATGGTTTGAAATGTGCCATCTTTGAGAAGCAATCAACCACCACAAATATTGAATCCTTGTGCTAGATCCTTGGCAAACATAAACAAAATTCCGTAAAGATATCTTACCAAGGGGAGTTAGGTATCAACAAAGAAGTATAGAGACCATAAGGATGTGACCTAGATTTTGCCTTAAGACATGTGATGCATTTGGTGTAGAATTTCTCAACATATTTTTTGAGATGAAGTCAAAAGAAGTGATCCTTCACTACAGTCAATGTCTTGTCTCTATAAAAGTGTCCCATTAACCCTCCTCTATGAGCTTTTGATATGTTGCCATTTTAGTTTGTTTTAGATTGCATTTATCATTAGATTTAATGTGTTTACATTTCATAATGGAAGATTAGTTGTATATTTGCATATCTTTCTTTGTTTCTCAGGTCTTGGAGTTAGAACATACAAGAAGTGGAGCAAATAAGAGAAGATGATCCCAAAACTAGTCCAAAGTTTCTCCAAGATCAACTCAAATGAAGGTCTTCCATTGCATTTCAGCTCCAGGAATCTTGATGAAAGTTATATAAAATTAATCTAGAATTCCAATGGAGGTGGTCTCGAGTGATTTGGATTAGTGGTTAAGGAGATATGACCAAATTAGTGAGCAGTGGGAAGGCACAGCGGTATGATGTCACCCGCGACGTAATTTCTGGAAGTTTGCTGGAGCATAGAGGGGACTTATACCGGGATGATGTACACTGATGGAGCAAAGAGGAGACTTGTACCGGGATAATGTACATGATATGCTCAAATTAACCCTTGAGCAACTCTCTCAAATTAGGAGATCGATTGTAGTACTTAGGGGTCGAATTCCACTGAGAACTTACGTTCACAGAATAGATTATCAGTTTATAAATTAAGTTAAACAACAGAAATCGTAAACAAAAATGGGGAATTTACGAAAACAGCCACTTTTGGTAAATGGCTATCCACTTGCTTTAGTAACTTGTGAATAGTGTAGCTACAGTGACCAATTTTTGACGAATTTACCTTATTATAGTAAAGGAAGATGTCTGTACATGGACAAATAATTTGGTACACGAAAACATGATTTTACTGTGGGCAAAACGAACATAGAGAGTGAAGTCTAGAAGATACTATAAACGAAAATACAAAATAAAATATGTATAGTTTTCATAAAAGTATCCACAATCAATTAGAGGAAAAACATTTGTTATGTATGTGAAAATCGAAACGTATGAATTTACAGTTTTTATTTCGTAACTAAGTTATTAAAGAAGGAATTTATACCCTAAATACATATTAGGGAACCCAAGCAAATGATTTTACATTATTTATTCCGTAACAGTGTTGTTATAAAAGAATGATATTATACCACACACCCATATGGAATTAGAAACCCAAACATATGATTTTATAATATTTGTCATATAAAAGAACTACAAAAGAATAATACTATACCTTATAACCATATGGGGAACCCAAACATGTGATTTTACAATATTTAATTGCGAGAAGATTATAAAATTATAAATGAATGAATTTAAACCATAAACATATATTGATGGACAAAACGCATTGCATATATTTGACTACGAAAATATCTGGACAAATAAAAAGTTAAACAGAATTATGTAGTGGACAAAACATATAACATATATTTGTCTACGAAAAATCATGGACAAAATAAAAAAAAATTCGAAATATTTTATTATGAGCATAAAATTTAATGTCATTATGCTTGAATCAATTACCAAAATCTATACACTAATAAAACTTAAATTTTACTAAAGAACCCAAAGAAATTGTTTTAGTTATCCAAACATAATTTTCTTGTGGAAAAAACACAAAACAAATATTTGTCTATGAAGACTCCTGGAAAAAATAAAAACATGAAAAAATAAATGTTTCAGATGGTCAAAGGGCAAAACGGTCATTTTACACATAAGAAATTGGCTTTTTCGAAAAATTTTATAAAATGGCTTTTTCGAGTGGCATATATGAAATTGTGGATTTTTTGAAATTATCTTAATAAAAAAACAGCAAAGCAATTAAATGGGGTTGTAAAACAAATGGGAAAAGGGCTAAGCTTAGGGAATTTCTATGTTAATTCAGAATTGCAGAACAAATATATTGTCAGGATTACTATTAAGAATAGTTCACGAACTCGAAACACAATGGTAAAATTAACCAGCTTTTCCTGCGGAAATTATCTATGCCTAAATCTAGAAATCTAAATTTCTTTGTTAAATTCCTCAATTGAGACAAGCATTAATGATCAGCTTCGATTGTTCAAAGAATACCTAAACCAGATTTCTTTGCGAATAGTTATTTTGCTCACCTAAGATACTTCAGGCAATCAATTACACTTTCGTGTCAACAAATCAACCTAAGATCAGATTCTAGGTCGCAAAGCTAGAATAAGCAATAAATACAATCTAGATGAAGAACTCTATTGATTCAATCGTAACAATCTAACAATCTAATAATTCATCATAAAACTTTGAAAACCCCTAAACATAGCAAGCAAACTACTCAGACATGGTGAATGAAACAAACATCATGAATAGAATAGAAAGCATAAAAGAAATTAATAGATCTCTCCAAGTCTGTGAATAAAATCAAAGCATAGAGTTAAACGTGGCCTAAACAAGCGGCCAAAACCATATTTTTAAAGCTTAACACAAGCCCAGGCAGTTCTGGAGATTTTTGGGTGAAAAGAAATTCTTCTATCAATGTTTTTATGTGCCTGGTGTCTGTGTCGATCGACACGACCATCCTTCTGCGTATCTGGCACTTGTGTCGATTGACACAGGGGTGTGTCGGTCGACACGGAGGTAAAAACATGGTCGTTCTTCTGCGATCACTCCGCCTTAAATCTGCTTTGATCTCTCTGACTCCAAAAGCCTTCCAAAGCTCCATAATGGTCTAACTCGTGCAAGAATGTGCAAAGACTCTAAAATACTCGAAAAACACTGAAAAGACTTAATAAAGACTACGTATATCACGGGTAAAAGCCGGTAAAAACCATGATATATCAACTCCCCTAAACTTAGCTTTTGCTTGCCCTCAAGCAAACAAAAAAATAAACAAGTGAAATAAGTTTTGAAACACAGAAACTCATTTCTTCATAAGAGTACCACACTCACATTCACCATAGTAAGCCACTAGAAAATCTTACCAGACAGGATCCAGACCACCATTTACTTCACTGTAGACATTCGTAGCTTTCGAGATTCAACCTACAATTTCGCAACATAGTCCAGAAGCCTTTCATCATTGGGTCTCATCTTTGATCTCAATGCCAAGAACCTTCTAGATTCATTCATGTACAATACCATGACAATTCAATCATACAACATTTGGTACTCTTTCTCTCTCCCAGACTTATTATTTTCTTATCCTTTTTCTTTCTTTTTTTTTATCAAAGGTGTAGGCGAATAATGGCATCATGGGAAATTTTCCTAGCCTCGCTTCCAACCTTCGTGTGATCGTCTCTTTCAAAGTAAAATAATGGGGTCATTGGAAATTTTCCTACCCCTTTACTCAAAAGAAAGTCATCTCATCTTTTTCATTTTTTGTTTTTATTAGAATAAGGGAGAGGAGTATCATTTCTTTTACGCAGGTTGTCTTTTGTCAAGTGTGAACGAAGAGTCAAGCCCTATGAATATTAGTCACATAGATCAGGTAAAAGGAAAAATCAGAAATTAGCTCAGGCTTTTGTGGATTTCTGCTGGAAATATGGATGTCTCAAGTCAACTGGCCAGCCTTTGGTTTTCCATTAGTCTCGGATGCCGGTCAAGTTCGAATCAGTGGTTACTTATGTTCCTACAAATGTGATGGTTTCCTCGAAAAATTATAGTTTCATACAAAAATTTTGACACGATAAAAAAATGGGCTCAGACTCAACTGACTCTAAGAAAAAATAATTTAATGTTAGTAACCACTTCTCCCAGATTTGAACAATACTGTCCCCAGTGTTATTGAAGCATGAGTTCGGTTGATAAATGAAATAGATTTGACTCAATAAAAATATTAAAATATTAAAGATTTACCGGTGGGTTGCCTCCCACCAAGCACTTGTTTTTAGTCAGTAGCTTGTCTGTGCTGGAACTCAGGCATTTGGTGGATCGGATAATGGCAATGAATGCCTCTGTGATAGTCGTTTCATCCATGGTGGTGTACATGCATTGAGTGCATGAGGTCGACCAATAAATACAGGAATAGCACCGGGTTGGGGTCTTTGTATGGGCGGGTCTAACATATTCTATGCAATATCATCAATGGAAAAACCAAGTGCTCTACGAAAATCTCGTAGCTTGGATAAGTGTGAGACATAGTCTGCATCTTTTAAATTGTTATTGATGATATCAGATTGTTTAGGTCCATAAAGTGCATACCTTTGTGTTTCCTGGGGTGGATGGTGTGTGGGGTATGGAGCTTTCTGTTCGACATCAGCTATCAGACTTGTAGTATTGAAACCATCCCGAAAACCAGCCATCTCAAACAAATCTGGGTCAACCCGCAAAGGGTATCGACCGATGTGGCATGGTCGACATTGGTCCATCTCATCGACTCTGGTGTCGACTGACACCCTGGTTGTAATGACCCTCTCCGTTATCTAAGGACGGACATTAGAAGAATCCAAGAAACTTGCCAAGGAACAAAGGAAACAGGCAAAAACCATTCCAAGAAGTTGGATGATCGAGTAAAATCTGTCATTACCAAGAGTTACTCGGCAAAGTACACTGCCCGGTAGGAATTACCGAGAAGAGATGGAGCATTATGACAAAAACGCTAAGGAAAAAAGGAAATGAAGAAAAACAAGTTCAAGAATATTTCAAAGGATAAAAGAAGGCGTTTGGAACATGAACACTCGAAACAAACTCGACCAAATGCCAAAATCTCAAGTATCCACCACTGAACTCGAACATGGCCCAATGAGATCGGCCCAATATTGTCTCCACTTGGATCGCAAGCCCACGTTACTAATCTCGACAACATTGACCGACTATGACCACTGTTGACTGGCATTGACCATTGTTGACTGGCATTGACCATCGTTTACTAACCGAGACACTTTTTGTCACCAGATACACTCTCCATGTGATAGCTGTTCAGACAAGTGTTGAGACACACTAAAACGTGTCCATACGAGTTCCTCCCCCCATTCTCTATAAACTAAATGCTTCAGCTCATTTGTTAAGGGAGAAGTCACTAAAGCTTGTCTGAACTTTCGAAGAAGCTACTCGAGGATTTGCCCAGATTCCAGTCCGTACCAGGACAAGCTCTACCAAGTGACGAAGATCAAGATCAATATCCAAATCTTCATAAGTCATTAACGTGAGTTCGGAAGCATGTGAAGTAGCACATGAATGGGTTTGTGATATTTTTATGCGTCTATTATTGAATAAGTATTTGGATTCTTTGTTGTTTCCTTATATTTATTCATGGATGGGTAGAGACGTCAAAGTACTTAGCCTCGGTGGCTATTTACTAAGTTGAGTCCTGATGGGTGATTGTACTGAATTCTATGTGTCATATAGACCATATGTTTCAGGCAATCCATGAGGTTGATCGAATGTGATTTTCTCTCGTGACATGGGAACATGAGTATGGAAATATGTCGTGATATCAGATTATGTTGGAGTTTCATGTGTGGTCTCAACATAAGATGGAGAATGGTTGTCAAGGGGGAGTAAAGCCATGTGTCGAAGAAAGGGTGTTGCATATTTAAAATGGTGGAGGGCTGTCAAAGGGGAGTAAAGCCATGTGTATGAGGAATGGAGGGTTTCATATTGTTAATTAAATGCATATCACGACTATTTGTTGCATATTTATTATTGCTTCCACATGTATTGCTCGATTATGTGAACTTGTTGCTAGTCTTTAGGGATGAGTGGGGAAAAGTCTAATAACTTCTGTAGGAACCCCAGCCTCAGTAAGTAATCTGAGATTACTTATGACTCTACTTTTTGTTATAAGAAACCAATAGAGGGAACCACTAGAGGGCTACAGAACGATAGGACCCCGGAGCAGATTTGGTGGCCAACTACTTATATGTTTTTGGTAAGTGGTTGTAAAATAACTCTATAAGGAATCAAACGGGGATTTTTATCTAAAAATTGAGTCATGGCTGGTAAAGATCTATTCCGGAACAACACAACACTAAGGCTATTGATCGGGTTGTAAAGCCTAGTTCATGTTCCAAAATGGGATAATGACAAGAACGGGTTGGTTAAGGTTTTGATTCGTTCTTGACCTCTACCAAAACGTCCTTGTTTAATTATCATTGTGGTGGCTTCGGGTTGTTCATGACTTGAACGGTCATAGAACGGTCCGCGGTTGCTACAAACATGGTATATACGGCTGGATATCAAGTTCTCCAAGCCAGAGGAGTATTGAAAGAAGTACCGGTAACCGTTGAGAATCAAGTTTCCCCAGCATATCTATTGATAATGCCAATGAAAAAGTTTGAGATTATTTTGGGAATGGATTGGTTATCCAGGCATCAAGCCCAGTTGGAATGAAGGAATAAAGGCCAACTGCGGTTGATTTACCAAAGAATCTGTCAAAGTAAAACAGCTTTGTTTGTATAAGCCTCAAGGATTGAAGAATTATTGGAAGATGGAGAAGTTTATCTTGTTACCCTTACTATTACAGGGGATAATGAGAAAGAAAAACCACAAATTGAGAATATTGAAGTGGTGAAAGAATATGAAGACGTGTTCAAATCATTGGAAAGATTACCTCCACCTTCGGAGTAACCCATTCACCATTAATCCGATAGCCAAGGCAGCATACCAAATGGCTCCAGCCGAGCTTGCCGAATCAAAGAAACAATTGGGAGATTTACTTGAGAAAGGTTTTATTCGGCCAAGTTCATCACCATGGGGAGCACCCGTTTTATTTCTAAGAAAAAAAGATGGAAGTATGCAGTTGTATATTGATTACCGTGGAATCAAAGACAAGTATCCGCTACCAAGAATATATGAGCTGTTAGATCAGTTAAGAGGTGTGATTGCTTCTCCAAGATTGATTTGGCATCTGGATACCACCAATCTCACTCTCGGAACCAGATGTGAAGACGACTGCATTTTGAACAAGATACGGGCACGATGAATTTGTGGTAATGCCATTTGGCCTCACTAATGCACCAGCGGCATTTATGAGACTAATGAACGAGGTATTCCATGATTATCTCGATGATTTTGTCATAATATTCATTGAAAATATTCTTATATACTCTCGGAGTGTCGAAGAGCATAAGGAGCATTTAAGGAAAGTATTGAAAAAAATTAAGAGAACAACAACTGTTTGCCTAGTTTAGCAAGTGTAAGTTGTGGCAAAGGGAAATTGGTTTCCTCGGTCATCGAGTATCAAAACAAGGAGTATCAGCAGATCCGGAGAAGATTGCTGCAATACAAAAATGGCCACAGATGGGCTTTCGTACAACAATAGAAACCATGCAAGTATAGGTATGTCCCCTTTTGAAGCATTATATGGAATACCTTGCAGAACACCTTTTTGTTGGACAGAAGTTGGGTTACAATCACATGATAATAACTTGATTGATGATACCGCGGAAAAGATCAAGTTCATCCAAGGAAACATGAAAAAGGTACCAGATCGACAACAGAGTTATGCCCATCGTCATTGCCGAGAAATAAAGCTTAAGGAAGGAGATTGGGTATATCTTAAGATTACAGCCACTAAAGGAAATGATCGATTTGGAAAAGTTGGAAAGCTTGGAGTAAGATATATTGGTCCTTACAAGATTGAGAAAAGAATTGGAGAAGTCGCTTACACATGCTGGAAATCATGCGACTACACAAGGTATTTCATGTATTCATGCTAAGAAACATGTACCTGACCCTGACTCTGTTGAACCCAAGAAAATAGAAGAGTTAAGGACGAACCTTACATATCCTGAAGGAATAATAGACATTGGAGAACGGCGAGTGCGAGAATTAAAAATTCCACAAATCCAAGTATTTTGGTGTAAGCAAAACCTAAATCTGACCACATGGGAAGATGAAGATAATTTCCGTGTTAAATATCCCCAAATTCTTCATTGATTAAGAAGAAAATGAAGCCGAACCATCAAATCCAAGTGGAATTCGGGACGAATTCTAATAAAGAAGAGAGAATGTAATGACCCTCTCCCTTACATTTATTCATGCATGGGTAGAGAGGTCAAAGTACTTAGCCTCGGTGGCTATTTACTAAGTTGAGTCCGGATGGGGGATTGTACTGAATTCTATGGGTCATATAAACCATATGTTTCAGGCAATCCGTGACATTGATCGAATGTGAATTTCTCTCGTGACATGGGGTATGTGAGTATGGAAGCATATCATGAGATCAGATTATGTTGAAGTTTCATGTGTGGCCTCAACATTAGATGGTCAATGGCTGTCAAGAGGGAGTAAAGCCATGTGTCTAAGAAAGGGGGATTGCATATTTAAAATGGTGTATGGCTGTCAAGTGGGAGTAAAGCCATGTGTATGAGGAATGGAGGGTTGCATATTGTTAATGCATGCATATCACGATTATTTGTTGCAAATTTATTATTGCTTCCGTATGCATTGCTTGATTATGTGAACTTGCTGCTCGTCTTTGGAGATGAGTGGGGAAAAGTGTAATAATTTCTGCAGGAATCCCGACCTCACTAAGTAATCCTAGATTTCTTATGACTCTACCACTAGAGGGCTATGGAACGATAGGACCCCGGAACAGATTTGGTGCCTTTTGCAAAGATGTATTATATACAGAACTTTTGGCATTAGGCCGTGGCCAACTACTTATATGTTTTTGCTAAACGTTTATAAAATAACTCTAAGGAATCAAATGGGGATTTTTATCTAAAAAAGCGAGTCATGGCTGGTAAAGATCTATTCCTGAACAACACAACACTAAGGATATCGATCGGATTTCAAAGCCTAGTTCATGTTCCAAAGTGGGATACTGACAAGAACGGGTTGGTTAAGGTTTTGATTGGTTCTTGACCTCTACCAAAACGTCTTTGTTAAATTATCATTGTGGTGGCTTCGGGTTGTTTATGACTTATCCGGTCATAGAACGGTTAGTGGTTGCTACACTGGTGGCGTCGATCAACATTGAATTTCAACTCGGATATCTAGACTTGTTCTGCAATTCAGCTCTTCATTCTCTGTTTCCATCACAAAAATGTCTTCCTCCAGCTACTTGTCAGTGAGTAGAACCTCGTCTTGGAGCCTAGTCCGGAAGAGATGATCACCACTCCAATCCTCAAGCTCAGAAGCTTAGTTATTCACTTGCTCACTAGGACCCAACTCGTTGACATACCCAGCAGTAATATCTGTGGAGGTTTCTACAGTGCTTGACCATCAATGGTGGTTGTCTTTCTCAGCTTGTTCATGTCAAAGTTCATGACCAGATCACCCACATTCAAGCCTATCCTTCCTTTCCACACATTAATCATGGCACCAGCTGTATCCAAGAAAGATCTTCCCAAAATGAGAAGATCCTTAGGTTCTTCCTTATATTTCAACACCACAAAGTCTGTGGGAATCAAGCAATCTCTAATATTTACAGGAACAACTTCTAAGACACCTTTCTGAATCCTTTCAGATCGATCAGTCAAGATATGATAGATCCCCGTCGGCTTGAAAGCAGTCATTCCAAGGCTAACATCAACATAATGAGGCATGAAGTTAATACTTGAGCCAAGATCACAAAGAGAATGAGAAAATCTTCCAGTGGAGATGGAGCAATCGAGCACAAAACTTCCAGGATCACGTATCTTCTTTGGAATCCTACTCTTAATTATGGCACTAACTTGTTCAGAGACAATCATTTTCTTCTGCTTTCCTTTCCTCTTTTGTGGGGTCTCGTTCAAGAAAATTGCACTAATGTCCTTGATGAGCAAAGCTCCTTCCTCAGAACTCACACCATTAGTAACCATTCTCTTAACATACATCTTGAGTGGAGGTGAAAGCTTGAATGCATCAACTAGAGGGAGCTCAATCATCACCTTATCCATCATTACTTTGCAACTGGCTTACTTCATCTCTTCGGTTTGTAAACTTGTTCCTCTAAAATAAGTGGTTTCTCAGAACTTGGTGCCACAGGTGGTTGTTTGCGTCGATTGATACTAGAGGTGTGTCGATCGACACGGGTATCATTGCTCACGTCCTTGGTGTATGGTTTTGTGTCGACTGACACCAGTGGTAGTGTTAATCGACATGGGTATCTCATTACTCGGAATCTTCTTATTTTGCATGGGTGTCGATCGACACAAGGTGTGTTAATCGACACAAGCCCCACTCCTGCAAAATCTTCTTCAATTTCTTCCAACTCTATGAGTTCATCTCCATTTTCCATGAAAACGGCATTGCAGGCATGGTTAAGGGTTGTTCTCAATCCTTTCAGGAAGGAATCCTTCTTGTCTTTTGATAGACCCAGCAGTCTGTGCAACCTGAACATCCAGCTTCTTGACATGGGTATACAAGACTTTGAATTTTCCATTCAAATCAGTGTACAGAGCATCACTATTCCCATTAAAATTAATTGTGATCTTCTGCTGACCTTCCAGAATTTGTTCCAACATAGACTTCATCTCACTCTCTGATAAGATGAAGATCCATAGTTCCTACTGAAGTTGCTATTGCTCTGGAAAGGTTTCTTGTAAAGAGGCTCAAATGCCTCAACTTTTGCAGCAAATTGAACTAACTTTTTGCTCATCAGAATGTTGTGAACTGCACTCAGCAATCTGCGTCCCGTCAATGTTCCCAGCTTGCTTCTGCATCTCAAAATCAGCATTTTTGGTGCTATTTCTAGAAGCCAAGTTCTCAATAAGTACAATAGCATATTTAGGATACCTAGTGTTGAAGTTCCCATTGCTCGCAGCATCCAGAGCCATTTGGTATCTCCAATCCACACCTCTGAAGAAAATACCCAACAGCTGAACTTCACTGAAACCATGATGCGGAAAATCCGTCTAATATGCTCTGAACCCCACCCAAGCAGCCTTTATTGCTTCAGTCGGTCCTTGAGAAAATGCAGAGATTTTTGTTCTCAGCTCTTCAGACCATGCATCATCATAGAAGTTGTTCAGAAAAGCAATCTTGGTCTCCTCCCAAGTTGTTAGTGATCCTGGCTTCAACTGCTTGAGCCAATAAGCTGCTTCCCCAGCAAGAGAGTATGGGAAGAGCTTGCAGAAGAGGTAGTCATTGGATACACCATTTGCTTTGATTCTTGTCATGAGATCTCAAACTTTTCAACATGATCCATGGGGTGCTCATGAGAAAGACCATGGAAAGGATTCTGACCCACAAGAGTGTAGTACACGGGTTTAAGCTCAAAGTCGTTTCTCTAAAACGGAGGAGGTCGAATAGCAGACCGATTAGCATAGAACTGCTTAGGCCTGTTTTAATCCCCAAGTGTCATCATACGATCAACTGCACCAACTCCGTCGTTATCTTGCGGACCATCATTGATATACTGGTGTTGATCAACACCAGGAGGTGGGTGTCGCTCGACACCAATGATTTTTGCGATCATGTTTCCATCTGCATCAAGTTTCTGACGCTGCTTATTGGGTACGATCATGTAAGACTCCAGCCTCATCCTTTTCAGCACTAGTGGGTTCATCATTCCTGCTCCCTGCTGTGCTTTCCGGTTTGCTCATTCTAACTCTGCTAGTTCCTGAGTAAAAAGATTCAATAGCTGAAGATTATTTTTGCTCCTAGTTACGCGATTATGCATAAGAAAAGATAGAACGCATAAGAAAAAAAATAAAAGAAAAATTTAGACTAAATTCTCACCTAAATCTAATGGCGAATCGAAGAGTTCTCTGGCAACGGCGCCAAAATTTGATATGCTCAAATTAACCCTAGAGTAACTCTCTCAAATTAAGAGATCGATTGTAGTACTTAGGGGTCGAATACCACAGAGAACTCACGTTCACACAATAGATTATCAGTTTGTGAATTAAGCTAAACAACATAAATTGTAATTAAAAACAGCAAACAATTAAATGGGGTTGTAAAACAATTGGGAAATGAGCTAACCTTAGAGAATTTCTCAGGTAATTCAGAATTTCAGAACAAATTAATTGTTAGGATTATTATTAAGAATCATTCACAAACTCGAAACACAATGGTAAAATTAACCAGCTTTCCCTACTAAAATTATCTATGCCTAAATCTAGAATTCCAAATTTCTTTGCTAAATTTCTCAATTCAGACAAGCATTCATGATCAGGTTCGATTGATCACAAAATACCTAAACCAAATTTCTTTGCGAATAGTTCATGTCAACAAATCAACCTAAGATCAGATTCTAGGTCGCAAAGCTAGAATAAGCAATCAACACAATCTAGATGAAAAACTCTATTGATTCAATCCTAACAATCTAACAATTCATCATAAACTTTTGAAAACCCCTAAGCCTAACAAGCAAACTACCCAGACATAGTGAATGAAACAAACATCATGAATAGAATAGAAAGCATAAAAGAAATTAATAAATCTCTCCAAGTCTGTGAATAAAATCAAAGCATAGAGTTGAACGTGGCTTAAATAAGGGGCCAAAACCCTATTTTTAAAGCTAAACACGAGCCCAGGTGGTTCTGGAAGATTCTGGAGATTTTTGGAGCATAGAGGGGACTTTTACCGAGATAATGTACACTGCCACAAACCAGTCTGATTCTTTTCCTCTGTTCTAAACCAAGTTTGACCAAGCTTTAATTTATGTTTTTATCCTGTTAGATCAGTATTAAACCAAGTTTTATTTCTCACTATATATAGCCTCTAAACCTAATGGGAGTGCTTATGCTTGTGTTTCCTAAAATTATCTCTTATCCTCTTTTGAGGTCTAAGAAGACTTTGTGCTTAATCCATCTATTTTTAAGTATCAAAACTATTTATCTTCTTAAATCCTTCACTATTTATCTCTATTATCATGTTTACTTATCATCCAAACCTATGGATTAGTGTTTTCATGATGTTGAGTGAGTAGTCTTTTTAGAGCTTTTGAGAATGTAGATTTAGGGTGATTGATGGATAGTTAGTGGAGTTTAGGCTTGTAACTCTTAGATTCCATGCTTGATAAGTAGTTATAATGCTAGATTAGGCAAGAAATTGTTAGTCTAGAGCTTTTTCATTTTAGCGCCCACACGGTGTTTGATAAAATGTTTGAACCAAATTTATCAAGAACTTATCATTCCTAACCTATAAGAATAGTTGATTAGGATGTTAGGTGGTTAGTTAAGCTTGTAACTAATAATCATTGATCATTTGATTGCCTAAGAGAATAATTAATGATCAATTGATTAGTAAAGAGGTTAATATCATGAAAGTGGATTAACATAAGTTAGTGCTCTAAGTCCAATGAATTAGTTATAAGAGGTAGACTCAAACTCCACTAGTTAGCTATTGATCGCCCTATTCATCTATCATTTCCCGAGAGTTCGCCTTTATCTTTATTTGAATTTCAAACCGTATTTTGTTTATTTCTCGCTTTCTTTTAGTTTCAATTCTTGTTTTCAAAACCAAAAACTCTTTTGCCTTAGATTAAATTATAATCTTGTATTCCTAGTTTGTTGATTCTCTTAGCTCTCGTGGATTCGATCCTTAAGTGCTTGCACAACAAGGTTAATTGATTTCCTAGACGTAAAAAGTCAAAACGCCAATTTGGTGTCGTTGCCTGGGACAATTGCAATTAGCCATTAGGATTTGGATTCGATTTGAATTCCTCCATGAAGCCGAAAATTTTATAAAAGAGTTTGAATTGCTTCTTAGATGCACGGTTGATGAGAATCTTGTGATAAGATATGAAGATCAAGTTGAACCCGTGGCAATCATTATTTATTCAACAAAGAGCAATTGGGAAGGAGTAGGCGTAGTTGGAAAAAAAATTTGAAGATCCTCGTGAAGGTGTTGTGGTTGTTGAATGCAAAGTCGAAAAGCATTTAGGTATAATTTATATCCATGAAGTGAGCATTGATGAACCGAGGAAGATACTCTTTGAGGAGATTAGGATGAAAGAGTTTAGGGGATGGTTCTGTGATGAATATGATCCGGGTGATACGTGGATTCATTGCTTGAGGTACCACTTCAAACCCTTGTACATATCTTTTTAGTTTTAAAATTTGTGTTTTACCTTCTCTTAGACTTTTGTTACACCGAGACGGTGTAATTCAATGTTGGGGGAGGGCTTTGTGTCTTTTAATGTTGTGTGTTTTTTTTGCATATTTGAGTCTCATGCATACATTTATGTGCATTGAAAAAGCCAAAAAAATTAAAAATTTTGAAAACACACAAAAAGAAGCATGTAGGATCATTTTCAAATTAAGATTGAGTCTAGAAGCATTTGAATTTGCATTTGCACATGGGATTCTTGCCTTGTAGAAGTTCAAGCTTAGGATTAACATCATTGCCCTTAGTCATGGTTATTTGTTGCTTGAACATCTTTGAAAATATGAAAAAATCCATGTTTTGATCGTTGCATTTTTCGAAATTCAACTTCTACTTTTGTGAAGCTTGCATGATCTTTGAAGCATCTCTATCTTATTTGAACTTAATTGAACATTTAATTTTCTCGCTTAGGGGTTTTAAATTCATTCTCATGGTCTTAATCAATTACTTGAGTTAGCTTATCCAATTTTGCCACCCTTTGTTAACTCAAGTAGCTATCCTCATCATTAGGGTAGTTCCACACCTATAACCCAAGCTTTTTATTTTAACCAATGTTAAAGCTTTGAGTGAGGCCTTTTCTATGTGATTTCACTTGCATAAGCTTTAGAGAGGTTGAACGACAAGAGCATTCTTCCACTAGAGTTAAGGTTGTAACAAATAGCTTAGGGTTGTGTTGTTATAAGAGAAAGGATGTTTAGAGTCAAGGAAAGATAAGGTGATGACCAAAAGAGTATATTAAGAAGTAAAAGCTAGTAGAGAGTGTTTAAGTAAAAAGAGTTTGCTCAAGTGAAGTTAGAAAAAGAAATAGAAAGATCAAAAGCAAAAGAGTGTAGGCACCAAAAAAAAAAGAGAAAAGAAAATTGTAAAAATAAGAAGTTGAGCTTGTGATTATTTATAAGTGCATCTCTCTAGTTAGTAAAAGAGAAAAAGAGAAGACTCGGTCTAAGATAATCACCAAGAGTTAAGGTTTTGTGTTTGAGTGGTTAGAGATTCTTAAAAAAGGGTTGAGATGTGAATATTCAAGTCATAGATCTTCACTTGGATCATTAGAGCTTAAGCATAAGAATGGATAGAGAAGTGGAAGAATCTTTTGCACCAACATTTGTTTGCGAACTCTCCATTGCTTATGCTATGTGACTTGCATTTTGATTTTAGGGCAACCACCCAAAGAAAAACTCTTTTGAAACCACCAGAAAAGGCTTTAACCCGAAACCGATTGAGATTGATTTGATTTCCATAAGCGAGATCGCATATAAACACATTAATGAATGTTAAAGAGATATCTTTGGTTTGATGTGAGTCTTTGCTTGAGTTTAGGAGTTGCATTAGAAACTTGCATTGAGATGAACATGGAGAAGTACTAAAGAGTAAGATGTTTGTTCTTGCACCATTTAACCATCTTTGAGGATATTTCGTTTCATTCTTCGTTTGATACTTTGTGGCTTGAATCCCCGTTCTCTAACTTCTTTCTCATCTTGTTTCTTATTGTTTGCTTGAGGACAAGCAAGAGATAAGTTTGGGGGAATTGATATGTTGCCATTTTAGCTTGTTTTAGATTGCATTTATCATTAGATTTAATATGTTTACATTGCATAATAGGAGATTGATTGCATATTTGCATATGTTTCCTTGTTTCTCAGGTCTTGGAGTTGGAACATACAAGAAGTAGAGCAAATAAAGAAGATGATCCCAAAACTAGTCCAAAGTGTCTCCAAGATCGAATCAAATGAAGCTCTTCCTTTGCATGTCAGCTCCAGGACTCTTGATAAAAGCTATAGATAATTGAGCTAGCTTTCCAATGGAGGTAGTCTCGAGCGATTTAGATTAGTGGTTAATGAGATATGACCCAATTAGTGAGCAGCGGGAAGGCACAGAGGTATGATGTCACCCACAACATAATGTCTGGAAGTTTGCTGGAGCACATAGGGGACTTGTACCGGGATGATGTACACCGATGGAGCACAGAGGGAACTTGTACCAGGATGATGTACACCGATGGAGCATAGAGGGGACTTGTACCGAGATAATATACACCGCTAAAGACCAGCCTGATTTTTTTCCTCTCTTCTAAACCAAGTTTGACCAAGCTTTAATTTATGTTTTTATGCAGTTGGTTCAGTGTTAAACCAAGTTTTATTCTCACTATATATAGCTTGTTTTTCCTAAAATTTCTCTTAGCCTCCTTAAGCTTTTGCTAATACTCTTTGTATGAATTTGGGATTTTCAAGTATCAAATCTTCTTATCTTCCTTAAATCTTTCTCTATCCATCTTATCATAATGTTGAACCGAGTATTTGAACCATTGATTGGTGTTAACATGGTGATCAGCAAGTAGTCTTTTAGATGAGCTTAGGGTTTGGTAATTGAGATGATTTGGTGGATTGTGATATGCTCGAGTTTTTAATTCCTAGAGCTACACTGCAAGTGCACAGAAATGCAATTGTAGTATAAAGGGGTTGAATCCACAAAGACTCTGAAATTTCATAATAGATCTTTTCGTTTTGAATTAAGCTAAGCCAGACAAGAGATAAATTAAAAACAATACAAAACAGTAAATAAGATTTGTTGTATTCAAGTGGGAAAAACGTCAAGTCCAGGGAATTTCTCAGAAATTCAAGTAATGCAGATTAATTAACCAGCTAGGATCAAATTAAGTACTAGTTCTAGAACTCAAATCACAAGCATAAAATTAACTAACTTTTGCTGGGAGAATTCTCTATGTTTAAAACCTAAGAAACCAAATTCCTTGGCGAGACTTAAGATTCTAAACTAGCATTAAGAAAAAGTTTGATTAGTTCACAAACTATCTAATTCAAATTTCTTTGCAATTATCTAGTTTGCTCACTCTAGGTTCTGTCAGATTTTAAACCACACCACCCTATCAATTTAACAACCTAAGATCTAGATTCTAGGTGATCAGGCCAGAACTAGTTTTAAGAACAACCTAAGTGAAGAACTATTAAGTTATGAGTCCTAACCAATCAATCAATCTACAATTCCATGAAAACCTTAATGAGAATCTCTGAACCTAACAAGAAATCTACTCACACATATCAATTGAGATCAAAGACATGAATAATATAGATATCATATGAAATATAAAAGAAAAATAGAAACAGGGGTTCAAAATGTTCTCTCAAAGTGTACATAGTAATAGATCAGCTACAAGCTCTCAATATCTCCAATACTCTCTAGCAAAAAGTGAACTCTCTCTAATCTAAACCTAAAATCCCTAATTAATAGTCTAAAACACGATTTGGGCTCTTTTATAAATATAAAATCATTTTAGGCAAAGTTGCAGATCTTCCAAACTTGTTAATTTCTGCGAGTAGTGTCAGAATGTAGTCTGTGTCGATCGACACCCATGGTGGTGTTGATCAACACCACTAGTCTTGATTGGCACCAACTCCAGCTTCTCAGCTACAATGCTTCAAAATGCTCCAGAACGTCTAAATACTCCCAAATGTGCGTAAACTTGTAAAGGACTCTAGTAGAACTCTAAAGACATATAAACGACTCGATTATCTACATATATCATGTTTAAAACCCATAAAAACCATGATTTATCAGATTGATGGTGATGCTTAGGACTAGATTATTGTTAGATTCTTCATTTAGGTTGTTTGTTTTGCCAGTTTAGGCAAGAGAATGTTAATTTAGATCTTTTGCATTTTTATGCCCACAAGGTGTTTGTTAAAATGCTTCGATGAAACCTAAATGTGCATTTTATTCCTTACCTATGAGAGTAGTTGACTAGGATGATTTGTGGTTGGATTAGACTTGATTCTTAATACGTTATGATCATTTTAAATTGCTAATGATTGTTGAAGAGATTATTGTCATGAGAGTGGATTAGTCTTATTTGTTGACCATTTAGCCTATGATATTGCTCATCATATGTTCTTCCATCATCAAACCCCAATACTTTAGCTTCCATTCTTGAAATCAAAGCACATCTTCTTGTACTTGATGATATAGGGAAATGTTTCTATGAATTCTAACCACTTGGCATGTCTTCTTTTGAGAATATTCTATCCTCTCAAATTCTTGAGCATCTCATTATTTTTGTGTACGAAACCCTTTGACAGCAAATAATGCTGCAAAGTCTCCAGACCCCTCACTAACAGATATAACTCCTTGTCATAAGTGGGATAGTTGAGCACAGCTCCACTTAGGTTCTCACTGAATTAGGTAAATGATCTTTTTTGTTGATTGAGCACATCTCTAATACCTAGGCCAGAGGTATCACATTCTACCTCAAACATGACATCAAAATCCGGTAATGCTAGAACCGGTGCCTTGGTAAGACTTCTCTTAAATAAATTAAAGAAGCTTCTTGAGCATCTCCCCTGAGAATGGAACATTATTCTTAATCACAATGGTTGCTAAGGTGCATAAATCTCTCACTAACCTTCCGTAGATGATATCTAATCTGTGGAAGCTTCTAACATGTCCGATGCTAGTTGGAATAGGCCACTCTTGAATATCTTTGATTTTCTCCTCATCACCCTATAAGTCCTGTGAACTCATAACAAAACCTAAGAAGACAAGTTTGTCAGTACAAAAGATACATTTCTTGAGGTTAGTATAATGTCCTTCCATATGGAGAGTCTCCAAAATTTCTTCAAGATGTACTAGATGACCCGATAAACAGTTGCTATAAATTAAGATATCATCAAAGTAAACGACCACAAGGAGTCTTATGAATGTACTCAAAGCATTAGTTTTATAGGCTGTCTTCAACCCATCTCCTTTTTTTATCCTCACTTGGTGATATCCATGCTTTAACTCATATAGCATATCATCTAGCATGGAATTGGATACCTATACTTGATGGTGATGTCGTTGATTGCTCGGCAGTCTACATAAATCCTCCAAGTTATATTTATTTGGCATATGGGCTTAGACTTTCTCTTATGTATCCTTTGTCTATCAAATCTTGGACTTGCATCTCCAACTCCTTTGGTTCCTCATGGTTCATCCGGTATGCTGGTTGGTTTGGTAAGGCTGATCCGGGAACTAGATCAATCTAATGCTCAATGCCTCTCAATGGTTGTAATCCAACTGACATGTCTTCAGGAAATACATTTTAATACTTCTCTAGTACCTTAGTGATTTCGGCTGGAAGCTCCAAATCTACAAAACCGGAAACTAACACTTCCTTGCAGACCATTGATAGCCCATTGTGTTTTGTAATTAGAGATTTGCAAATAGATTCGTGTGAGATATAAAGACTACATTTCTTACTTGGTCCTCCTTATATATCTTGGTTTGCATCTCATGTACTTGAGAAGGAATGAATGGTGCCAAGTTGTACTTATGCTTGTTGTAAGTAAACGAATATTAGTTAGTCCTACCATCATGAGAAACCTCTCCATAAAACTGCCATGGTCGTCCTAGGAGGAGATGACCAGCTTGGATAGGTAGCACATCCAATAAAACCTTGTCATGGTACTTCCCTATGCTAAAGGGTATTGTGACTTGCTAAACAATCTTCAATTCCACTTGATCATTAAGCCACCTCATTTTGTATGGTCTTAGATGTTTGGTGGTGGGAAGTACTAGCATATCTACCATGTACTTACTAGCAACACTAGTACATGATCCTTGTTTATGATTAGATTGCAGACCTTGTTGTTGATGATGCAATGGGAGTGAAAGATATTCTCTCTTTGAGTTGTCTCTTTTGGGTTCACCATCACACTCAAGTCTCTCCTAGTGATCAAAAGCTCTCTCACTTCTAGAGACTTGGTGGTTTCATCTGGTTTCGTACATACTTCTTCTTGTTCATCTTGAGACTCGTATTCTCCACTAGGAAAAAGCATAATTACACTCTGGGTGGCTCTGAGTGTGAGTGCTAGGTGCATCTCCTGCTCCAATGTATCTTGGCCTCCTCTGCTGAGCCACTTGGGCACCAGCGGCTTGTGCATTCTGTCCATGTGAGTTATCCATTCCCACTGGATCTTGTTGATCTACTTTGATTCTGTTCTTTTGCTCTCTCAAATCACGGGGTAACCGGTCAATATAGCGAAGGAGATTGTTGTTTCTTTGTGATCTTGTTTGCATATAGCAGAGAAGCTTGACTTGATGGCTTGACTCGAGCAGACTGGTCGAGTGTAGACGTTGAGTCTATGTGTACCTGATACAAAGAGACAAAGAAAGAACCACAAAGTTAGTAATCAAAGTTGAATGAAAAAAAACTTGATCTTAAGAGATATGAAATCCTAAATGAAACAAACAAACACCCAATTGGCAACAGTGCCAAATTGATAATAAGGTTTTTAGCCTATTTCAATCCCTAATGCACTATCATGTCATTGCATTACAAAAGGTTATCAATCCAAATGGGTGTGATGCTAACAGACAGGATATGATTAGAACAGTTTAAGTCAAGCCAAGCAATAAGATTTGTGAACTAACAACCTAAGTGAACAAAAGTAAAGTGCAAAATGAAAACTAAAGCAAGACAAATAGAAATATCAAAGAAACTTAGAAAGATATAAGCTCCTAAGGATGGGGTAATTGATTGGTGATTCTCCTTAATCTAACCTTAGATATTTTAACGAACCTCACACATAGCTAATCCCTAGACAATAAACTCAACAACAAATGAATTCACTTCCATGACAGATAACCTCAAGCTTAACTACTTCCAAACCTAACTTCTATTAGCGAAATATAACCAATGAGACATTAAGATTCAGTCTATTAAAGCCAACAAACACTCTAGACTACCAATTCCTTGGGCTAGACACGTAAATCTCTGAAATTAGTAGGTTCATGCATTTCATCAAATAGCTTCCGGGCATGAAATCCTGGGTTCTAATTCCAATTGATCAGAAAGAAATTAGCATTAAGAATACCTAATCCAGAAGGGATTCAAACAGATCTAAGCTTAAACATTTAAGGAGATCAAAGAATCCTCACTAATCTATTCCATTCTCAAGAACCCTAATTACTACTCATAAATCATCATAAAATGTTCAAACCCAGAAATCAATAAAATGCACATAATCATAAAGATAAAGAAGAGATAAGAAGGATGATGAAGAAATCAGAAGAAAATACTCAATAGATTGAAAGAAATCTGGATTCCAAAATCTAAAGGTGTTCTTAAGGTGGTTGAGAATAATACAGAGGATAAAAGATAGGATAATTAGGTTAATGACCTAAAAAAGGTATTTATACCCTTGGTCAGAACCCTAATACATAAAAAGACAAAACTAAGTAAAATGATTAAGACCTACATTAAGGGTGTTTATCTCCAGAAGCAAAACCTCAGGCATACTTCTGCATAAGACCTACTTTAATTCTGCGAAGTAGATCTCCCCTACATAAGACCTGCCCTACATTAAGAAGACCCATAAATTTCTTATCTTTCATTATAATATTGATCATTATTTCGTGGTAGATGGCTTGGCAGTTAAAAATCAACGTTTTGTTAACATTTCTGTTCACAACAAAATATAAGACATTTAATGTAATTCGCGATTAGAGATTGCGTGTCGCATTCTATACAGTTGTTTTGTCGGAATTTGCTTCTGCCTTATTTACTTGTCTGAATGAAAAAACATGAAAATAGGCAGATGCATGCCTTTTCCTTCTGTTTCCAATTCCTTGCACTTTAATTTAGGACCTTTTACTTCTTCCCCATATATTTTCCGTATATAGTCTGTAGAAGGTCTGCAATGTTTTTGTTCACAAAATTTAACATATTTAGGACTTGCGTGTCTCATTCTCTATGGGCCGTGTCGTTGGTGATGTCTGAGGTTTTAACCTTCTCAATCACTACAAGTGCACAATTGTACGCTGTAGTAATGATTAGGATTGAATCCCATGCCACAGAGACCAAAGTTGCAAGGTAAGTTATGATGTAACAAGTAAAGTTAAGATGAAAATATGGTTTTGATTGTAGTCACGATTACAGAAAGTAAATAACAACAAAATAAACGATGTAAATCTAATGGAGAAAGACGTTAGGGACAGAGAATATCGCATGTATTAATGATCGATTAAGTTATCTAACAATCTAGAGATTTGCTAGCAAACCTATCTAGAACTCGAAACACTATTATAAAGCTAGCCTACTTCCGCAATGCTAACTATCTAAACATGAAATCAGGATTCCCTAGTACTATTATGTGGTTCCTAAATAAATATGCCAGCAATCTAAACAAGTTCTCACACAAGCTCACATTTCTGGCTTTTCTCAGCCAACAAATGAATGATTTATATCATCTCTTGTTAGAGCTGGTTCTGAAATTTTTGGATCCCCATGCAAAACTAAATGATATTTAGACTGTGAAATATATTTAAAATATAATATCTTAGTACTATTATTATATAAAAAATGATAAATCTTCACTTTAATTTTTAATTTAGCAATTAAAATTTTAAATGATAGTTTTTAAAAAACATAAAATATATTAAAATATAGAATTTTAATGATAAATATTTTAAAAATCATAATAAATTTTCACACTTAAAGAAAATTTAACAGTTATAAAATATTTGTTTAGCAATAATGTCATAGTTAAAAAATTTCTGAATATTATTTTTTTTTTTTTCTATTAAAATTAAGATCTTTGCAAAAAAATAATTAATATTTTAACTACTGTTTTGTTTTAAGTGGGGCCCCATGCAAATGCTTCATTAAAAATGATTATTTTGTTATAAAACCATTAATTTGTTTTGAAAAACCACTGTTTTTTTTGTTTACTATGTTTATAATGAAATCATTATTTTTTATTTTATAATGTTTTCTGTAAAATCAGAAAATAATTAAAGAACAATTCTTGGGTTCACTTCTTGTTCGCTTGATCATGAATGATAAACAGATATTAGTAGGAACAGTAATGGCGAGAGATATGAACTGTCTTAACAAAAACTTAAAGATTTTATTTTCTTAATTTGTTTTAATTTTAATTTTACTTTATTATTTATCTTTAAATATAATATAACTTGGCATACTCTCATTGGCTAAGTTTATAAGAGGTGATTAAATGGGTTCACTCCTACGAGTCAATCCAAGAATTGTTCTTTTCTATATATATATACTAGATTAGGACTCGTCCATTGGGCAGATTTTGTTTTTAAATTTTATTAATAAAAAGAGTTATTTTAACAAAAGTTTGAATGAAAAATTTATTTTAAGAAAATACTAATTATCATTGTCAATATTATTTTTAGAACTAAAAACTCCATGATTTCATAATTCTTGTCTAAAAACTGATTTCACAATTTTTTTTAATAAACATTTATCCCGATACTCACTAAAAATCCATTGTAACTTTTTTTATACATAAAAGTATGGTTCCATAATTTTTTGAATTATTAATTAATTAATAGTAAATATGACGATAAAACTATTTCGGTTAGGAAAATTATAATTTTTTTAAATGGTTAATCGTCTGGTTAATCGAACCTATTCCAAAAAGTTATCGATCAATTCACTCCTCTTAAATGACCGGTTAACCGAACCCCCAAATCTCAGTTTATTTCGGTTAATAATCTCAGGGTTGTCTCTCGCACCTCCACTCCCCAAAATCTTTTGCATTCCTTGTCTCATGGCATTTTTTTACAACATCCTCTACATCGGGTATTCTAACATCAACTCTTTATTTTTATTACTCTCTCAAACTCTATACCCGAAGATGTTTGGTTTACACGGCTTTGTTTTTCTGTCGTTAAATTTCTATCCACAACCATTTTCAATCTTCAACAGAATCCCCAATGTCTTCCTTGGTCCTTCGGATCCATATATTTGCATGAGAATTGGTCACGATGGAAGCAACTCTTTCGAGTGGATCTCTTCCTCTTGTTTCGATTTTCTCCTTTTGGAAGAGATCATTTCCACTCCTTCTCCTCTACGGAGAAACATACCCTAAAATATCCCTCTCTAAGAAAAGTGTTGTTTTTTCTGATTCAGAAACCGAGAATACTACGCAATTTTCTAATTAATTTTTTATCCTACGTCCATTACATGTCAATTTTGTCAAGGAACATAGTAAAACTGTTTATGGATCCTCTTGAATCTCATTTCATTACTCCTAAAATATTGTACAAGAGATCAACTCTTGACATTCTTGTTGTCATTGATTTGCCTATTTGGCTCACTGAGATTGATGTTGATGCTCTTCCTCTCGGGTCTAAAGATAACTTATATTCTCTTATAATTTGCAAACTGGCAAAATTCATCATTTTCGAATTTTATTTTCTCATTTTTCACTATCTCATCTCAAATTCTCGTTTGTTCACTACAAGAAAGCTAGCAAGAAACAGATGGATTTTCAGACGAAATCGTATCCATCGGAAATTTCTGACAGATAACTGACGGAAATCCGATAATATTCCGAAAACATCATATCCGTCAGAAATCCGTCGGAAATTTCCAACGGATTGTAGTCCGTTGGAAATTT